>JAAAKO020023144.1:0-14630 GCA_010015015.2 Bolitophila cinerea | reverse complement strand
CACTCGCAACACATTTCCGATTCTTATGAGTCGTCGTAATTTGTCTTGAAAGCGACTCTAACACACCAGGCAAATATATATAAATTTTTTTTGTGATATCACTCTGCTACTGTGAAATTTTTTAACCTATTTTCGGAATAACTTTTGAACCGAGGGTGGTCAATCTAAGTTGTTGATGACCATTTAAGGTATAAAATATGGTCAATCAAATGCTACAAAAAAATCAGGTTTTCCTATTTTGGGGGTGAAACGTGAAACAGTGAAGTTGGCCACCGAATTTATTTTTGGAATAACTTCTGAACCAAGGGTGGTCAAAAAAAAAATATGAAAACCATTTTGCAAAAAAAAAAAACAAAACGGAAGTTGACTTTTAAGGCAAAGACAAATGCGGCAACACGGCTATTTTGCCAGATACGGTACATTATAAATGAGAAAAGGACAAATGCGGCAACACATTTATTTGCGACATAAGAAACATGTCGCTATTTAAAAAAAAAAAACAGAAAATGTCAAATACGGCACATGGACAAATGCGGCATGGATAAAAGCGGCATGGACAAAAGCGACATGGATAAATGCGTCATTTTTTATTTTTTTTGCTGATTCATTCTTGGGTTTTTAGTAAAAAAAACAGCGGGAAACGCCAAAAAAAATGTAATGTACCAAAGAATGGAAAAAATTGTGGACTACTATAGTTGTTTGTTGCGAATCAACAGCATTGGCCAAATTAGCAAAATATCATAGTACCTGCTATGTACATGCCGCAATTCTTCGTGCCGCATTTGTGCCTAAAATTAATCTGCCGCAAATGTCTAAACGTTTGCCTCATTTGTCATGTGCCGCATATGTCTTAGTCGCCTTTGTTTTTACCCAATTTGTTTTTGCAGCAAATTTCATTTCTGAAAATGTCTTTGCTGCATCAGTATTTGCCTCAAAAGTCAGCCAACTAATCAAAACGGATTTTGGTATAACGGGATTTTATGGCACACAATTAAAAAATGCCTAAAAACGTCAAAATATGCCCTAAAATATCGTGATGATATTGCACAAACCTGTGTGAATTAATTTCACAAAATCCTGGACGTTATTTCTTTTGAGATTATTGCACGGGCTGTGCAGCATAAACGTCACAATACAAATTTTACAATAATGCAAAAGCTGCTGAAATTTAATCTTACAAACTAATTCTGACAATAATGCCCAGGCGTATTGTGAATTATTCTCAAGAGAATTAGCGTCAGAAAAAAAACAGCAGATGATATGCACTGGCGGACTATGAATTATTCTTCAGCAAATTAACGTCTGAAATATGCAGGCGACAATGCCCAGGCGGAGGGCAGAGTGTGAATTATCCTTAAAATAATTAGTTTTAGATAAAATCCAGACGCTAATGCATAAGCGGACTTTGAATTATTCCCCAGAGAATTAACGTCTGAAAAAAACACTATAGCAGATAATGACAAGGGGACTGAAAATTATTCTCAGGAGAAATAATGTCAGAAAAAATGTTGCCCAAAATTCACGGACTCTGAATTCAATGTGATTTTCTTCGATATCAAACTTTCTCTTTCGTTTGTGATCCCAGTGTAATGCGCCTGGTGCTCCCCTGAAAAACCTAATAAACATCTCTTTTAAACAGATTTTTAAACAACATGCAGAAATAAACGAGATTATGTTTGAATGGAAAAACTTCTTACAAATATAACGAAATGAAAATGAGATTATTTATGAGACACAATGCATTTTTCCTGCTTTGCATTACGCAGTGCTGCTCGTAAACGTTCAATTTCCCAGTGCCATTTTCCCTTTGTCATTAAAACGAAACTACTGAAGAGTTTTCTTTAGCTCTTTCTCTCTCTTTCTCACTATCTCTTTCTCTCTCTACCTACTTTACTCTGCTTATATTAAATTCCGCCAGTTTGTTATACGCAAACAGCGAAAAAGCATTATCCTGAGTCTGGGAGACCGAGTTTTTCCTGACTGTTTTACAGGTGCGCCGAGTCGTGACTTCTAGTTTAAATATATTATAATCATAGTATATTTTTTGCTATGTAACGAGAGACACACAATGTGCAAATCCGTATCGTCGACTTGGTTCTTACTGGAAAATATATAAATATACAAATATATGTTGATGTTTTCGCATCGATAAAGAAAAGCGACAATAACGAAGACAACCAGCCGCCTAGAAGAGTGCGCGTGGAAAATCGCGTTAGCGCAGTACTTTCTATGTTATATATATATATATATATATATATATAACAATACAAAAATAAAATACAAAATCTGTTTTTGTCAATTTCAAGCACACCGCCCTTAAGCCCCAAACACACACGCGCGCACACACACACACACAAGTGCCGGGAAAGCTTTTCGTGTGTTCAGAAGGAGATTTGAATACACCCCAAAACAAAATATACATCGGGTGGCTGTGTTAGTCTTATAAAACAATTACATATAGATTTTGGTATACATGTTGTCTTGTCTGTATACAGTACAATATTTAAATACATATACATAATATATTATTTGTATATATTTGTATATATATGCTATATATATTCAACTATTTGGTTGAATGCATGTTTTGTAGAGCAGACAACCCGGCAAAAAGTATGTCTTATTTGGGCGACATTGAAAAGGTAGCTTTTCTTATTTAAATGTACTTTTCCGATTGATCCACATAAGAAAGGAGTTTTTTTCTTCAATGTTATCTTATTTTGCCTGATTCCAAATTTGCATAAGAACTTCCATACAAATCCTTTTTAGGGAATTCAAAGCTCTAGAAAAGGCCCATATACCTGAGCCTCGGATAATAATATTTGTTCTCTATAATCCAATAATATAAAAATCGAATGCAGATACAATTTAAATATAATAACGAAATCTCTAATAAAATGTACAATATATGAAGAATTCATTTTTAGTAATATGGGAAGAATTCCGGAGGCTGAGAGTGAAATAATATTGCGGTTTTAGAAGGAAGAGTTAGATGAACTTTTTAAAAATCATATCTGACAGCCAACTGGAGTATACTTTAAAACATACAGCGATGGATTGTCTGAAAAATTCTCTAACACATCGTTTATCTTACTCGAGCTTTTTTAGTAACAATACCACCGAAACCGGATGGGCTCTAACAACCGGTCCGGTATTTTTGAAAAGCTCTAACGAATTTCTTACTTTGGCCAAAAAAAACAAAGCACTACCGATTAACCTTTGAGAATTTAGTTAAAAGCTTTGCCCCAATGAAAAGCTCTAACTCATTCTCGGTTAAATATTTTTGTCCGGAATAAGCTCATTTTTCAGCTACAGCTCTTTACTAAAGTCTACCCCACTTTTAGGGTCAATTTACTTATAGTGTTAATCAATATTAATGTTAATTTGCCCCAAATAAAAGAAAAGCTTATATCTCTACTTCCGGGTAACAATAAAAAAGTTTTTTTTTCCAGAGCACCAGCGATTCGGATTTTTTTTAGAAATAACTTTTTTTTCGATATTTTGTTAATAGTATAGTGTGCGGCCGTAAGCGATATGTTCAAATCCGCTATAAAAAACCGCCATTGCTTTTTATTTACTGGCGTAACAAATTATCTTAAAAATATTACGTTACTTGGTTTATTTCTTACGCCATACTTGTATATAATGGTTCTAAATAAGTTTGACGGAGAATGGCAGAATGATTGATTCTCCTTTTAATTCTGCTCGCCGACTGTCAATTCACCGCTAATCAATAAAAAAACCTTGAGGAGGAACCCTTTTTAAAACATATATATATGACATCCTCCATAAATTATATCATCAGGTAGTTGGCATATGCTGGCATATGAATTGGTATAACGTGTCGTTCAAGGGTTTTCCCGTCCTAAAAATAGGACTTGTTCAATAAATAAATCAGACTTTTTGACAAAAAAACTAGTGGGATTGTAATGAAAATTCGTTTTAAGGGCCTTGAGGAGGAAAGCTTAATAAAAATATATGAATTTTTATAACAAACACATGTTTGAATAAAGGGAGCCTCAAAAAGCCTGAGGGAGAAAGCCATATATACATTGGAAGAGTTCGTCCGCAAGACCCTTAAAGCTAAATTTCATTCCAATCTCACCAGCCACATGCCACAAGTCTGATGGTAATATTTACAGAGGAAGTCGAATACTTTTAGAGGTCTCTCCTCGAGACACTAAAAACTAAGTTTAATCCATCCAGCCTTATTCCAAAAAACCTGATGGGAATACTTAGGGATGAATGATTAGTAATTAATAATGAGAATGATTAGGTTAGCAATACATTTGTAGGTTGCTGTAAAGTATTTGCTCGAAAATATCTCGCTGAACTGTTAACTCAGTTGACAACTGTAAAAATTTACCAACGGCAACAGTTGCGGCTACAATGCGATTACATGAACTGCTACTTTTTGGCAGCGTCAGTTGAGACAACTGTCGCCAACTGTTGACAACTGTAGAGGCGATTACATGGCAGCTGTCGTTAACTGGCAGGAAAACAGCAGGAACTGCTACTTTTAACAGTACATGTAATCGTAGCGTTAGACGTACAAAAGAGGCTAGAAAATCAAAACAATAACACTTATTATCATTAAATACTCGTAAGAGGTGTCAAATTGTGTTCAACTGTCGCGTTTGACATTCGTTGTACACGTTGACCAACGTGTTGTGCATTATGAGTAAGAGGTCGTGTTGCGATCAACGCGATTTATGAGTTGCCGAAACGCACAATCACTTGCTCGTTGGGCACGATTGAACACAATATCTGAAATTTGACGCGTCCGCGTGCTTCAGTTGAGTGTTGAGTTGACTTGCGTTGTGTACAATTTAGGAGACAAGAATAGCTAATTGTATATATACCATTTAAATATATCTTTTAAATAGATATGTTCTAAATTATGTTCTAAAAATAATAAAATATACCTCAGAAAAAAAGTTCATCAAAAAAATACTGAGAGTTTATTTTCGATAGATTTTTCCTCTAGACGAGTCGAAAACACTAACATATAGACATGTACAGTTTAGAGGCAGTGATGTAAAAAATATACCCAATATTAAAGGATAGGAGACCCTGAGTACGAATGATGCTTCAGCCACGTCGGTCGCCACCAACCCATCCCCCCCCTCCTTTGATGGGGAAAGAATTAAAGTTTGTATGAAAGTTTTTTTTCGATATGTAATACTAAACTGTATTTTAGCCAACATTATATATGATTGTACATTTTTAGAGTTTCTCGCTGCTTGATGCTTTCAACGGTACGATAATTTTCAAAATAACGGCCACCCTAATGGACACACGCAGGGCTGCGATTCCGACTGGGCAAAATTGGCTCGCATACATTTGCGTTTTATACTCGCGATGCGCTGAAAACCGAGCCAAAAATATGAATAAGCTAGGTATGAGTCAGTTGAAACATATAATAACCAAAAATTTTATTGAAAATTGTCCGAATTTAAAGGTAAAACCATATAAAACCAATTCAGTCAATCGTGATTCGGCCAATCTTATCATTCGGCCAATCTTATCATTCGGCCAATCGTATTATTCGGCCAATCGTATTATTCGACCAATCGAGATTCGGCCAATCGGATTGCGGCCAATCGAGAGACACCGTTCTGTGAACACTGAACTTGAATGAGACACACCGTATATAAATTATTTCATCCTTTGTCCAACTCATTCAACGAGTTGGTCAACGCATCAGATGAAACAGCCCAGCAACGCATTCGACAACGCGACTTTCAATCTTGTTCAATTCTGCGTTGATATCAGTTGGGCAACCGTATTTTGTGTCAACTGGCGCAACTTGCTCAACTGGATGTAAGAACTTCATGCCGAATTGAGCAACTCGCTCAACTAGGTGTAAGAGCTTCAGCAAGTATTTAGTAACTCGCTCAACTAGTTGTAAGACAAGCATTGAGTTTATCAACGATTTTTAAATTTTGTGTTGCTGAACGTACGTAATGAAAACTGGATTTGTTGCTCTTGTGTAAGAGGTACTATTTGTTGGACAACTTCAGCAACAGTTGAACATGCCAAAATTGGACACTTCTTCAACCAGTGTAAGACCGCCATTAGAAAACCCTCTCTTTCAAGAAACATTTTACGGGGAAAGAATCCCTAAAAAAAATTGTGGACTTCAGGCTGGATCTCATGTTTAGGTTTTCCAATAATTTCGGACAGTCCAAGGATCTTACACAGGCAGATACTGTTTTTTCTGCTCCACTAATTTCTCTATAACAACACAAACCCGGCGCCTAAGATTAGCAATTTAAACCATTTGCAATATACAGAAAATCGCAGGCCGTAAAGTCAACGACGCGCGGCGCGTGGATGCTCGAGTATTTTATTATTATATAAATCAAAATGATGTAACCGCGTGTCTGCCATTAGAAACAGCTTACTTAACAAATAATCGCTCAACGTGTGCGCTTTGTGTGTGTGTGTGTGTGTGTGCATGCGTGTGAAACATACCGTCTAGCTTCTTAAAGCAATAATAGTCACTATACGAGTATATTAAGTATATTATATATACAAATACATATAGATATAGTTTAATATAACTTTATTACAAGCGCATGCAAAACGAGTTAAATGTCCCACTCACTCACCTGTAAACACCGATTAAATATGTATGTAAAAGTCGCCCGGTAGAAAGGTGCAACGCAAAATCGTGCGCATGTATACATATAAGTAATATATGTGTATATATCTACTATGTAGTATAATATCGAATAGAATGTGTGCTCAAAGTATATATGCCCAAAGACATAGACACACACACTCATATATACACCATACATTCGAGCTAAGTGGCAACGCGGTTATGTTGATGGTGTGCTTGTTGTTGTTGTTGTTTATGCAGCGATTATAAAATAAGTATGTTGCAGAAAATATGCAAAACGAGAAATTTGTGCAATCTAATCGGAAAACGGGTAACCTTTGCAAGGACGTATTTACATGTGTGTGTGTAAACGCTGCGAATGCGCATATTTTATGCTTACAGACGTATTGCTGGGCGCATATTTGCTGCTGAGCATTCGCGAAAATGTGAGAAAGTGGAAAAGTGTTGTTAATTTCATGGTTTTACAATTTTAAATCAAAGGAATCACTTGTAGCTATAGCTGGTAAACAATATGCTTAATTAAGCAAACAAAACGATTTAATTATAGGAAAACAAAATTGTTTAATTGGCCTCTTAATGATGGCTGCAATTAAATGTTGCAGCAATTATCTTCAAGCTGCTTATATATATATATAAAAAATATAAGTAAATGAATGAACACAATGAAAACGAAAATCGTTTGATTGCAATTCCAAGTGCAACATTTTACCGTAAAATTGTATATATATATATATATATTTGCTATACAAAAAAAAATCTTTAATCATAGCATTGTATAAAATATTAAATTTGTCTATCAATCAATGTGCACAGCAGGTTCAAGAACAAAATTCTAGAAGCTAAACTACTACTAACAAACATTCAATAGTAATTAGTAATTAGTAATTACTGATTAGCCAGTGGTATTCGCATTGATCTGTATGGAATATAAACACACATGCAATTGCAATATAGAATCGAATTGCATGAAATACGATATTTTAGAAGGTCACATTCTAAAACTTATATTTTTGATGTCACGTGTACAAGGCTAGAAGGTCAGCTTGCAATTAAAAGACTTTAGAAAGATTTTCTGAACGTTTTCCAAATTGTTGACCAACATTTATTTTAAAATTGCTCGCAAAATGGAGAAAAACTTAAAAACTTCTCTTTTATTATATAATTTTTTTTATTAAATTCAATTACAATAAAAATATCTCTGTGGAAATGATCATTTTCACTTCATGAATGTAAAATTAACAAACAACGACAGAGATGGAACATTAAAAGGCAAACTGGCCAAAATTTCAATCACTAATAAATCTTGATGACTTTGACCGACTTGCATAAATGAACTATCGACTCACACAACTGACTCTATCGTACACGCTGCAACTGAAACCATCCTAATAACATACAAACTTCCCAAGAGAATACCAGTTCCATGGTGGTCAAACGAAATCGCCTCAGCCATTAAAAATCGAAAAAGGGCACTAAGAAAATTCACAGAAAACCCGACAAACTTAAATCAAATAGAGCTATATCTGTCGTCGTCTCATCGTCAACGTTTAATCCGAATCATGGAAAAGCTTCGTCAAATCCGTAGATGTATCAACAACAAACACAAATGTTTGGAACAAACAAATACGGTTTAGCTCAAAAACTGATTCTAACTCTTTCTTAAACAACATTAATTCTACTAAAAAACTAATTCTGAATATCGAATCATTCAAAAACTTATTCTGAATATCAAATCATTCAAAAGTATGGATTTTACAATAACTGAACTCCAAACGACCTTCTGAAAATCAAAACGATCCACTCCAGGCAGGATTGGGTAGGTATAATACGTCACGTATAAAATCGGTATAATACGTAGTATAATACTGTATTATGCGTACGTATTAAACGTCTACGTTTTATTCCTTTTTCTACCTTTTATAGAGTAGAATGGGGCAAAAAGCCATTTTTGCACAATTTGAGCTCTATCTCAGAATCTATGAGATAGAAAGTTGCGTTTTTAATAAAAAAAGTATCCTTATCCTTTGGCAAATCTTTTTCGAAGAATTGAAATTCTTATCTCTTAATAGATTTTAAGCTAAATCTATTTTCCTTGACCTTTTCAAGGGGCTCTTTCACTCCACCAGGGGCCGGATTGTCTAAGCCGTGTTTGTTTTTCGTGAGTTTTGACATTTACTTAATAGAAACTCGTCGTTCGGTAGTATCTAAGACATGTGAGAAAGTTTGATATGAATTTTTAAACTTATAAATGAGTTTCAAACTCACCGATAGAAAGTTGGTGAGTTTAGTATGATTTTAATATTTGTTCTATATTTCTAATCGTTTAAATGTAAAATACTTTATAAATGTACCAAAAAAATCATTGAATTGTTGTTATTTTAATAAATAATATATCATTCGGATTTAAGGAATAAACATGATTATTTTGCAGCATTTAGGAAAATGTTGAATATAAAAATTATTACTTTATGATTACGTAAGTAAGTAAGATTCATTCCTACATAAACATTCCGTCCAAGAATCAATCTGCATTATCGACAACGTTTGTGAACCAACCCCCAAAATTCACAAACTCATAAGTGTGAGTTTGGCCTTAGACAATACGAAAACTCATAATAATGAGTATGTTGGCTTTTGTGAGTTTGAAACAAACATACTCATTTTCAAACTCACGGTTCTTTTCCGGCCCCAGAACTTAAAAAATATACATTGTTGTATTGAATATTTTAATAGCGCCAAAGAAAAAACAATTCACTAAATGACGATGCATACCTTTCACTAATCTTCAAAAAAAAAAATAACAATTTTCAAAAAAAGTCAGAAGATTTTTTAGAAGAAAAAATATGGTTCAAAAACCGATTAAATACACAATTAATCAAAAATATCGCTCTAAAAATTACAAAAATACTCAATTAATCAAAGATTAGCTAAAAAGACAACTAACTTATTAAAAATGTCGCTCTTAAAGCCACTAAAGTACGGAATTATTCAAAAATAGATAGAAAGAAAACTAAAATACAAAACAAATTTAAAAATATGGCTCAAAAACCACTAAAATACATAACTTATAAAAAATATCGCTCAATAAACCACAAAAATACTCAAATAATAAAAAATAGCTCGAAAGACAACTAAAATACCGAATATATTTTAAAAATAGCTCAAAAACCAATAAAATTCTCAACCTTTCAAAAATATTTATCAAAAAATAGATCGAAAGACAACTAAAATGCATAAAAAATTTAAAATTATGGCTCAAAGACTACTAAATACATAAAATATCCAAAATATCGCTCAAAAAACCACTAAAATACTGAATTAGTCAAAAAAACTTTTGAGAAACTTACAATTTTTTTAAAAATCATCTGTATTCATACTCAAAATATTTTAGAACATTTTAAAACACGATTTTCTTTTATAAAAACTGTTTTCATTTAATTTATTTTTAGCATATGATCTTAAACTTCAATTTTACGCTAAAATCAACAAATATTTCAATTTTAGGAAACACATGAAACATTTTAGGAATGTTCTAAAATGTTTAAAAGGTCTAAAACCAAAAATATTTTGAGAGTGAATACAGCCGAATATTAGATAGGAAATTTTAATAAACACTTGGAGAATAAAACTAATACATCTCTAAAAGCTTTTTGGCAATGCCGCAGAGCTTTTGGGAAAATCTATACAGTGTTGATTAGACCAGTGCTAATCTTTAGAACAATTGTGTGGTGGCTAAGGTCACGATTAAAAACGGCCACCGCGTAACTTCAAAGAATTCAACGACTTGCGTGTTTATGCATTAAACGTGCCATGAAAACCGTATGCCAATAATAGAGGCGCTAGTATCCTTCTTAAACTTTCCGCCTTTACCCCAGTTAATTGAAGGCGTTGATTATCGAGTTGATCAGTTCCGGTTCCCAAACTGGCCATGCACTCATATTATCAAAATCCGCCATCTCTGTTTATGAAGAACGATCACATAAAACCGATTCATTCTTTCGAAATAAAGTTTACGATAAAAATCCTAGACCGGGAGTAATGGCTGAACAAAAGTTTCTTTACAAAAAGACGGACACTTGTTTACACTGGCGGATCAAGAATAGACGGTCGCTCTTCAGACGGTCATTCAAGCTGCTTTACACGCTCTTGAGACTTACAATAACCAGGTCGGGATTAGTGAAAGACTTCCAACTAACTCTCTAACCTATTAGCCCCACAAAACTCTATCGAGTTAATATGGATCCGAGGCCATTCAGGCTTTTTGGGAAACGAATTTGCCGATGAACTGACACGTAAAGGATCAGCAGCCTCTCTTATCGGACCGGAACCTGCCATTGGCATACCCCTGTCCCTCAGGAGAAAAAATATCCAAAACCGCATGAATGAACTTCATACTTTAAAATGGGAGACACAGATCAGCAGATTGAAATGTCAGCAGATTGAAATGTCTGGGATCACCGGTTTCTTCAATCACTGCAATCAAGGAATCAATGACTCAAGAACGTCGCAAGCTTCGTCGAGAGATCAAATTGGTTTACGGAAGCTCACCCCCAACGGAGTGGAAGGAAGTACAATGGGCCCACATAGCGGCCTAAAAAATCTATCTATCTATGTATATAAAACTCTTTTCTGTTTTTTTTGTGTTAGGAATCTGTTTGACAGGCGACCTGATAAAAAAATTAAAACCTCAGATAACGGGCACCCTAATAATGTACACCCTTTATTAAGTAAAAATATGCATGTTATGTATATAAATATATACATATATATTAGTATGTGTGTATTGCATAATATTATACATATATATTGTGCGTTCTTCTATTAGGTCTTAGTAGACATAACTTATGGATGGTATTAATAATGGTTGTATAAAAATATTTTTTTGCGCGCGGTTATACATCGCGTCGCGTGTTCCTCAAAATGTGTTCTATTTAAGCATGTAAAACGAAGGCAGCAGCTAGGTACCTACAATATAATAAATATTCAGATATACCTAATTGTTATCCAATTTTGCAAACTATATAAAAATACCGGTACAGTAAAACCTCAAATATTTTTTCTTTTTTTGTAAACTGAAAATTCGCAGCGAAAAAAGCTTAAATAATTAAAAGGGTTTAAAAGAATCTGAAGATTAGAAGCAGAAACATATATTTTAGTCTCAACAAATTTTAAAGCATTTTTTTATTATTGATAACTTTTAAGCAAGAATGCACTTCATGGGAATCAAATGAAATTTAATATGCAAAAATGCACTTTATGGGAATCATATGAAAAATAAAATCAAAATGTTAAATTTAGCTACCTTATCATTTCTCTCTTTTTTGGTAGTAACCTATCACTATTGAAGAGATTTTAAGTTTGTAAGAAACTGCTTAACATAAAAAATATTTTAAAATAATAATAAAATAAAATTAACTCTAATTTTATCATATTTAATTAAAATGTATTATAATAAAAATAATGCCCGTTTAAAACAACAAGTTAATGAACTAAACAAATTGCCCGTACATTCAATCCCCAAAACAAAGTTTGGAGGTAAAATCTAACAATTCAGTTGTATAAAAAGAAAACAATTAGGTATATTTTTTTAAAAAAAAGTTGTATAAAAACTTATTAAAAGCCCTTAGGGTGATAAAAACTGGAAATGATCTAATAAAAAAATCATTAAAAAGGGCCCTATAAATTGTATTTTAGCTAACTTTTATAAATATATTCTCTTATTAGATTATATATTTATAAACTTAAAACTATCAAACTATATCCAAGCCTTTGAATTTATAATAAAAAATAAGGAGCATTTACTGTAATTCCTTTACACAAATAAATATATACTACAGAAAAAAATGCTTATTCATATTTAATATAACGGCGTATATAACATATATATTTTTATTTATATAAATACAAGTACCTATATTCAAACCTGTACTTGTACTTGTACGTATATACATTTCGTACGAACATGTGTTCAATTATATATTTTTGTATAAATTCCCTTAAAAAGTCACGACACAAAGTTTTCTTTGAGCATATAGTTATTTTTGTTATTTCTTCAAGCTGCGTTTGACTAAGAAAGAACGACCCGTATTAAAATGTAACAGTATTAAATGTAACGAGCTTCGAATCGGTTACATATAGGCGGAAAACTGTGTTCTTGTTGTTAAATGGATATTATCGAAAATGAAAAAGAGGAGGTCAAAGTTCGATTGCCCATCGAAGAACTTTACCCACACGAGTTTTGGCTCCAAAAATTCAACAAAGAAAACCGATTTAAAACCGTTATCTTCGATAAGTTTCGACCGAAGAGAGATTGTAAGTATATAGAAAAAAGTGTATTATATACCAATACATATTAAATTGGATTTATAATCAAAAAAAAAATTATCAAAATAAATATTGAATATGTGGTTAAAAATTGTGCTTAATCATGCTCGCAAAAATAGGATTTTTGCCTTTTTAAAATTTTAAAATATAAACAGATTTAAAAAAAATAAATACTATTTACGTGGATGTTTGCACTTCCATTTCTTTCATTTCATTTAAAACACATCTTTAAAATAAAAAAAGTACAGTGATGTAAAATATTGGATGCCCTAATTTGGTTCTCACCATCAAATTTAATTTAATACACCAGATAATTGAAAATTGTTCGCCGAAAAAAAAACTGAAGCAAACACATGTTTCTTTCATTTTAATTAAGAATTAATTAATTAAAGAAGGAGGAGAACGAATGAACCGGCACCATCTTTTGGATTCTTTAAAGCTGAATGCGATCGATTCAGACATTGATACAAAAGTTGGATGATTTTCATCCAGAATATAAGAAGTTGACCAAAGACGAGCACAAGAGCTGTGCCATTTTATCTCTGTTTATGAATCTGAAACAAAATGAATCGAAAACTCTCCATAATAGCTCTGAACGTTAACTCTCTTAATGAAGAAAGGAGCTGAGCTAAAAGTATTCCTACTAAAACACAAACTCGAGGTTCTGCTGCTTTGTGAGATCAAGCTATCGGATAAATACAATATTCACATTGACTATTTTGATGGATACAAGTTCCTTATAGAAAAGATCGACAATATAATAATCAACCTGAAAGGAGATCTGGTGGAGGAAATCTCAATGCTGGGACACTGTGTCAAATGTAAATGGTACAGCCCTACATGACATCACATCTCACCGATCGGAGCAATCAGCAACCGAAATATGCCCATTTCATTAATTGCTAATTAACTGCCTGAGTAAAGTGTTCTCCAAGATAAGCTGGAGAAGTTTATTGAAACGACTTCTATTATTCCAAATGGCCAATTCTATGTCGATTCAGCGAAGATATCATCTTTACTCTTAATCGTGGAAACTGTGTTATAGATTGCGGTTCATTGACATTAAGAAGGCCTTCGACACGGTTTGGATAAATGGTCTTATTCTCAAAATAGAAAATCTGTATAATTTACCTAATCCAACCTGCAAGCAAATATACAGCTACCTAAAAGCCCGTGTATTCCAAGTAGAAGCTACACAGGGGTCAACTCGCTGAACCAAGAATTCGTCGAGAAAACATCAACACAACACAACATTAAGGCTGGAGTACCAAAAGGATCAGTTCTTGTCCAGTCCTTTTCAATTTGTATATTGCCGACATCCCACAAACACTGCAAAATGATGACTATATACGCAAGACCAAACGCTTATGCTACGCTGATGACCAATGCATAGAACGCAGCTCTAAAAGTCCAACGCCGCCTGTGATTTTTAGAAGCATACAATACCAAATAGAAGATAAGGATCCACATTCAGAAAACCAAAAGTCTGCAGCAGAATCATGCTATCAAGAGTACAACTGAAGCTCAAAATGCCCCTATAATATATATATTATTTACATTTACAAACACGCACCACACAAAAAAAAAACAAAATTAACGTTTTTTTGTACGATATGTATTGAAAATTTCTATAATAATACTTTCACATAAAAACATATTATCAAAACTTTCCACTCTA
>JAAAKO020023133.1:0-14631 GCA_010015015.2 Bolitophila cinerea | reverse complement strand
ACAACATTTTTGATTCGCTTGAACTACACTTTTGAGTTGCTCCATAAAACCAGAAATGTGTACAAAAATGTACATTGTATAGGTACACGGGCAATAAGACGACGCGCTTCGCGCCTCTGTGAATTACACAATAAGATTTATTGAAAAAGTATTTCCTGTGCTGGCAATTAATTAATTTGGTATTTATTTTGGGCGAAATACATCATTTTTTGTCTGCTGACAGTAGTTCCCATTGTCACATATAAATATATCCGGTTCGAAGGATCAAATGTAATTTCTGAATTATTAGGGGAATTTCATTTAGAGTAGAAATTAAACAATATATAAATAATGGGAATTCAAAATCCAATGTCGCATAACACTCAAAAACAGTTCGCGCTTTGAGATTTACACGCTTTTTGGTCCTTAAATATTGTGGGTCCTTAAAAACCGAACTGAAAGCCCAAAGTGTGCAAGACTCAATGAGCGTAAAGTCCAAAATGTGCAGGCGCCTAAAGGCACTTTTTCGAAATAGCTTTTTTACCGATTGTTGTCTTTCAAAATAGTAGTGGTAAATTGTGGTCAAAAAGTAATCAATCGGATGCCACAAAAATACTTTTACGATTTAAAGGAGGTTCTGGGATCTAAGTGTTACTTAAGCTTTCTTATAAATAATGTTCATGCTATTGTCCCAAATATGCCTCAGCGTCCAGGTATAACAAGGTTTATAATGAAAATAATAAAAAATAATGAATTTCAAGAGATGGCTCGGGAATGTGTGTGTGCCTTAAAAGTTTAATGCTAAAAAGCGTAAAGCCCAAAGTATGCAAGACCCAAAGAGCACAAATCCGTATGTGTTCAAAGGTGAGTGGCCGCAAGCGCGTCTCATCACCGCCCAACACGCAGATGACATAGGCGCTGCAATTATTAAGAGCTTATATTACTAGTGCAAGACATAGCGGTACATCATTCTTTCCTAAATGGGCAACGAAAATACCGCCATATTTATATATTGCGTTTTATGTATACTTTTTTGTTTTTTATAATAATGCGCGAAGCGTAAAAGTCTAAGCGTGCGCTTGCGCAAGCAACCTTTTTGTCTGTAAAACATTGATGCGCAGATGTCATTAACGTAAAATTACAATAAGATTTGGGATAACCCCCATAGGCAGGAGAAAACTAATTATTTCTTACGACATTTTTTCTTAGATTGTTCTGGATTGAACAAACAAACCGCTTTTGGTGAAGCAATATAAAGAAAGATTTTGTAAATTTCTCAGGATTCAGCTGGGTTGTATAGTTCCACCGAGTGCCATATAAACAGATAAACATATACTTTCTTTTTTTCACTTTTATATAAAACGAGCATTTAAAAAAAATATTAAATCAAAATGAAATTTTTATTAGTTGTCACCAAAACAAAATTTTGTTGCCTATTATTGTACCAAAAAAATAAAATAATATTATTAAATAAAGTTTTTTTTGAGAAAATGTCCAAAAAAATTTTGAAAAATGGCAGAAAATGGTATCACAAAAAATGTGTTCACCGAAAAAACTAATATGAACTAAATGATAAATATATTTTTAAGGCACATTATATTTTTTAACTATTCATTTCCAGTACCTAGAACGCCAGAAGGGCCCATTGTACTTTTACCCCTTACTAAGAGACACCCGCAATGCAGGAATCTACCAGATTTCTAAGTAAACTCTGCGATCATCCCAAGACAAATTAGGCGCAGTTCATCATGGAAAATCTGGTGGAAGTGAAACACCATCTTAGATGGCTTAGTGCAGGGCATTTGACGAAAATGAACCGCACCTGCTACAGGTAGGGCTTTCGGAAAAATGCAACCTATTTTAGTGTTTATTTAGTGTACAAGTGTCCTGTGAACATTTCTTTAATAGCTTTAATTTAATTTCTTGAATAGCTTTGATATATCGAAGCCAGTCCTGGAGATCCAGTGCGATAGTTGGCCCTTTTTAAATAGGTATCTAAACCAGGATTCCTGGGATTCTGACGGCGGGTTCCGGTCCTGTGAAAGATAATTTACTATCGCTCTTAGTCACAAAATTTGCTTGCACATTTCCAGGAATTACCAGGTACCTAGATCAAGCTTATGGAGAACCGGCGTTTTAGCTCCTGATACTTTTTCCAGCAGTCAAGTACTAATCCCAAGGTAAATCTGGATTAAATCAATAAAAAACATTCTAAGCTGCTTGGCTGTCGGGGAAAATGTAGATATGCCCGTCAATCTCTACCGATTTCTGAATTTGCAAACTGCATACATCTTAAAGACCGAAGCGTATCCCCAAGGGATATGTACATGGACATATCTAACGCTTGAGAGCTAACATTGTGTATACCAGCCCCTGAATTACCAGTTTGGAGTGAACAACCCTCCCTCCTATCAATTTAAAGTGCTCCATTCTTCCCTGGTGTGAACTATTACTTATGATATGAGAAACAAGATCTCGAGATGAGAACTAAATTTGTAAACTATTCTTATCGGTAGTCACAATAAGGTAGTTGGATTGAAAATTGAAGATGTGAAAAATGATTTTGCCAGAGGCTTTGAACCGTCAATTTGGTTGTAACGCCAATAATGAGGTAAATAAATATACAGATCAAATTAAAAAAATCCTTTTATAAACCTTGACAAATAACCTCAAAAAAAACATATAATAACCATGAGCATGAGCATGAGCGAGCATTGACCGTAGTAGTAGTAGGAAGTATAATTTTAAAATAATGATTAAATTCTTCCAATTAAATATGCATAGAAAAAGTAAAGTGATAAAAAATTTATTTGAATGTAAGAGCTGAAAAGATAAACCTTTAAACAGTTTAAAAAGGAAACGCAAATCTTACCGATTCACAGTTTATATTTTAAATTTTAAATGATTGTATATACTTAAACACAAATTGATTACGTCAGTTATAATTCGCGAAGGTAATTCATGAAGCCAAACTATTATACAGAAAACATACTATTTATAATGTTTAGCATACGATTTATACCGTATATATATATATGTATATATATATTATGTTTATATATTATATATGTATACAGTATACACGGAAACAGATTAACCAAATGATATTGCAAAACCAAATGTTTTTGTTCATAACAAATCTTGTTCAATTTCGGATCTCAGCATAAAATTAAACTAATTGCTAGACACACCACTTGAAATTTAAAAGTAGACCACCGCAAGATTCACGTTAATAATAAATTACATCATATTTGTAAAAAAAAAACAATGAATGCATTATGTGTAGAGTGGAATCCTATAAAATTTTATAAAATAAAAATAATTATCTCACCTCCACTTTGGTTGAATAGTCCTCGACAAGTCGTTCCTGGTTCTTGGTGAGCTCCTCGTTCTTCTCCAACAGTGCCTTGCCCAGTTCGGCGGCAAGCAGTAAGTCGTCCTCCTTCTTTTGTAGCTGCACCCAAAGGTCCTGTTCGGACATTGCGGAGGCCGAGCGTTCCGGTGGCCTCGTTTCCATGTCAAATATATAGTCCTCTAGCGTTTGTTTGTTTTTGCCCATATCCCGTATGAGACACTTTTCTTGTCCTTGGTATTTGCGTTCTTAATACATTATAAACTAAATGCACACGATATATACGAGATATGTATATATTTTATAATATATAATATTTTAGTGCTTGCACAAAATCTATTTTTATCGCATATTGCACAAAAACACACGCATGCACTTGCACACACACACAGAAACAATTAAAACTTTCAACTGCAAAAGCTTGCGCGAGACAAAAGCCGTGATGCAGAGCACTGCAGCAACGCGTTACACAAACGGTTTGTATTTAATTCACAATAACAACAACAACAACAACAGTTGTAATTTGTAACCATTTCAGTGCATTACGTAAAATTCGACAAAATATAGTAGAACTCGAAACTCGCGAGCATCGATCGCGTAAAAGACTCTATATATATATATATATAAAATTATAGAGTATAGACAAACGCACACGAATAATAATAAAATATTCTTGAGTATACCCACGATATACTATAAAATATAGTATATATGTACTATAGTAATTTCACAGGTGTGATATGATCGATATCTTATCGCGAGGATCACGCGCGCACACGGTAAATGTAAAGATTATAAAAATGAAGATAAGAATTGTGTAAAACAAACGCACAATTCCATATTGATGAGTAATATTTGTTTGTCTTTATACTAAATATAGTATATAGCTGAAGCGCCGCGACTGAATGAGCAAAACATACTGACGAGGTTCTGCGTTTACCTTTACAGTTTACCGCAACTATAGAAACCACACATACACACAAATATTCTCTCTCTCACCTGCGCGTATACCGTCGCGGTTGCAGGTGAGTTTGTGTGTGTGTGTGCGACGTGTGTTTTTCAATACGTCTACACAAACACATATATGCATGTGTGCACAATATGCTTTATTAAAATGGTTTATATTTATATATAGATATTTATGGTAGTGTGTGTAATAAAACAATAACAAAGAACTCGCGACGCAAGTTACACGACAGAACCACGACGCGATGTGAGAACGCGACGTGGACAACGCGACGTAATGCGATGGTCGGAAGTAAAAGAGTTGTGAGCCAGAACGGCACAAAAACAATGTACAAATTATATATGTTTTAGTGACCAACTGAATTTAAAGCCAAGTCATCTTTGCCAACCATGTAAAAAAAATGATTTTTAAAAATACAATTAATAAAAATCGTTTTTTCATAATTTGAGAATATTGACATATTTCGACAAATCGACATATCCTGGAGGTAGCGTATAAGGTTCCATGTGTAGATGCGCCAGTCTCATCACCGTTCAACACGCAGATGACATAGGTTCTGTAATTATTAAGAGCTTTTGTCACTAGTGCTATAAATGGTAGTATAGTATTCTTATAGCTTGTGACATAGTGCTTAGCGAGATTTTTACATATGTTCGCCGTTTTACCAAATTTTTAGGTGCTTATTTAGCCATTTTTAATCACCTAAACATTTAGGACCAATTTATGAGATACAAGAAGTGTTACCAGACCAGTTTATCTCAAAATCGTCAATCAGTTTTAAAAATATCGTAAAAAAACATTATTTGTATCAAAAAACAAATAACGACTTTTGACGATCTTTTTAAAACCGATTGACATACTATTGATAAGTTTCTATAGATTACTAGAACCTAAAATAATGTGCCCTGCATAAAAGCTGCATTCGCATTGTTGTAGTTAAATAGTTAAATAAATAATTGTTGAACGTTTCTTGTTTTGTTTACCTGGTAATTTTTTTAATCTGAAACTTTGTAATAACTCGAGTAATAAGCACTTTTCGGCAAAAATGTCCATTATCAAATTTTAATTATTATTTCCCGGGGAAATACATTAGTGCTAAAATTACACCCCTTCCCCTCCTTGTAGGGTAACTAACACATTTTATTCCATTCATAATAGATGGCGCTGGTTTCGATGATATGCTGCGAGTAAATAAATGTATTGAAGTCGAATTTTGAGCACCTAATAATTTAAGCAATTTTATTTGAAATTTGAAATTTTTATTTTTTGATTTTTATTATTTACAATGAAAAAGTTATATTTTGCTTGCAAAAGTCGCATTACTCGAGTTATTTCAAAGTTTCAGGTTAAAAAAAATCACACAGTATATATGATTAAACTTGTTTTCTAGAGACAAATATTATATGTATTGGTATTGCTCTTAAATCGACAAATTTCTTGAGTTTTGACAAGAAAATCGTTATTTCATTTTTAAGGTTAAAATTGATTAAAGTACGAAATATCGTATCAAACATGGCAAAGCTAATACTATTATGTTTTTTTTTAAAAACAATCCTTCCAAAAGCGGAAGTACACTTTTCTTTTTTCAATAAAAGTCTTCTTCTCTTCAACGTTGGCAGAGAAAGAGATTATCAATATAACAAAGCTCTCAGGAAGCCGAAAATGCCCAAAAGAGCTCAATGGACAAAACTGCAAAACAATCAGAGTAGAAATTGTGGTTTTTTGAAATTGTATAAATATATATATATAAATCAACAAATGTACATTGTTTATGTTGTTTGTTGTTCCAAGACAAAATACAGATGAATTAAATAACTCTATATTACACTAGGCACAATAATTTGCCACTTTTTACATTTAAGTTTGGTTGTGGCTGACTTTTTATTTTTATATAATCAATTTAGGTAAGACAAATGCGCTTGATGGCCACAAGACTGTACATGCATTCCAGACTACAGCCCCGTAGTAATCCCATTGATATATTATTAACATAAGTCATTTTCCGGACACTTTAAAATCGCACGTCAAACGTAGAACACACATACAAATACAAACTGTCAAACCACACCAAAACGTCGGCAATATTCGTATATGCGATCGCTCCATTAGTACAATAAAGAGGTGTATATTCTTGTTAATATTAGTTGCCCGTTTATTTTATGTAGCTATTCTAAAAAAAACATTTTTGAACAACCCAAAAAAAATGTTTTCTTTTATAGTAATTCTATTATAATTTTTTGTGATTTGATTGTAAATAAATATAAATATATAATCATTAGGGTATCCTATTTTTTCTTTTTTGTTAAAAAGTTGATAGATATTTATATATTTTTTTTTAAATTCAGATTCAATATTTATTTAAATTATACGTAATGTTTTTTTTTGATTAAGCTGTTTTATAGTAAAGATACTTGATTCATAAGTTCATAATACATGTATTTAAATATAATATTTTTTTTATTTTAATCGGCTAGATTGGAATTTATTGCCTATAAACATTAATTTAAACATAAATCAATTTTTGAGGCGAAAAAGTCCGCAGGGTCAGTTAACAAAGAAATGCAGGGTGACAGTTTTTACTTCAAAATACTAGATTTATTTTTGTTATTTGTGTTCTTTATTTTAAAATACTCATTACTGACAAAAGTGATGAAACCACATGCATTTTGCCTATTACGTCTAATACCATAGGTTTTGATGGTATCTCGTTATGGTCCTGAAAATGATTATCACATGGATTTTACCGACTTCTTGCTTTTTATTTAACTGCAAAGCTACTACCTCCGTTTTTCCTAGATCTTGCTTTAGTGATTCCATTGGCGAGAAAATGTTCCACTAAATGCCTCAACGACTTCACTTTCTAAATGTATGGAAAGGATGATTAATAAAATAACATACATCTTTCTATCAATAACTTATTTTTCTCCCGGAAAAGCAGTCTGTTTTCTCTTTTTTTTCAATGACTTACCTAGTTCTTGTATCCATGGTGATTGTAACATGTTTGCTGATAATGTCCAATTAAGATATTAGTGGTTAGTGGTCCTTCAAAGGTTGGACCTTAAACATTGTAAATATTAAGCTAGACAGGGTAAAAAGATGGTCGGAGCTCAGAGGACAATGGTTTAAGATTTAACTTTTAGAAAACTCAAGCTATTTATATTTTCAAATCTACTTTCACTCACTATCACTGGCCAGCCATTAAGCAGGGCGATGTTTCTGTTCGGCACTCAAATAAAATTACAAACATTGGTGTTGTATTTAATAGAACATTAACTTGGTCGGATCATGTGAACTCTGTATGTGGTCAAATTTATGGAGGTTTGAGACGACTGTGGAAGGTTTCACAATTCCTCAAAATTGCGTCTGCGCCTTGTGAAGACTTTTCTGATTCAATTTTTTCCATATTTAGACATTGTTATGACATCTATGAATATAATTATTCGAAACGTAAACTTACAGTGGCTTTAACTCATGCCTTAGATTCGTTTTTAAACTAAGAAGATTTGATCATATCTCCATGCATACTGATGCGATCTTTAGTTATTCGCTGTTGAACTTCTATGATTATAGAGAATGTCTAGCATTGCATAAGAATATTACTACTACTAAGCAACCTATTTACCTATATAGAAAATTGCAGTTTTCTACTTTACGTAGAACACTTAATCGAGTGGCAGCTAGACGTCCCACAGTATTTATGGACTATTAATTTTTCATCCAAAGAAGAACGCTTTGGAGTTCGCTTCCGATGCTTATGAAGAGAATAGCAAATGTTTTAAAATTTAAGAAAGCTTGCCTTCGGTATTTTTGTAACTAAATCAATTAATTGAATTATTTACTTATCCTGAGCCTTATTAACTTTAAATAGTGGTTTGTCTACTATAATCCTACACAAATTATCCTATACTCAAACCTATGATACCTTCTACATATATTATTTCTTTATTCTTTCAAATTTTTATATACTTCGTGCTATAATATTATTTCATGTGTGTTGCGCGGATTTAGTCCATTGCACTTATGCTAGTTTTAGCTAAACTGACCGATTTACCTGCTTATTGCTATTATTATACTATGTGCATCGTTAAGTGGACAAAATAATAAATTTTATATCCACTACTTGAATTTCCTAATATCCGTGTAATGCATTTTTGCGTTGCCTTATTAGTTAACTTTTATTTTATTTTAGTTATTTATAAAGAATTGTTACTTTTAGATAAAAAGTACACTCGCCTTATTCAGTTTACAATATACTTGTTTTATTGTTAGAAATATTTGAATTTTACATATCCTGTATACATTATATATTATTCACAATTCCGAGAAAATGCAATGGCACGAATAATCAATTCCTAAAAACGAAAATTCCTCAAAAAGAAATTTGACACAATTATATTTAATAACTTGTTTTTATTAATTATTTTTGAAGAAATATATCTTTTTGGGAAACTTTGTTTTCGGAGAACAGAAGATTTCGGGAAATTGTCACTTTCAGTGAATTGTGTTTTCCATGAAATACCATAAAATCGGTTAATTAGTATTGTGTTAATTGAAATTATAATATTGCTTTTAATATTTTTTAATACGAGTACCCTTTTTTGCATTAAAGTAAGAGTTATGTTTCCAGCAAAAATATTACAATTAATGTTTTATTTATTTTTAAAAATGCCCATAGAATTTTTGAGTTGTTTTCCAAGTTGGCTGTTGTAAAGTTAAACACTCTAAATTGATCAAATCAGTTATTTTGGGTAAAAATAATTAGTTTTATATACAGTTTGAAAATTATCAAATGGAATGATTTTGTGCACGGGCGTTGCCTTTTATTTACCAACACAAAAACCAATACTTAACATAAGCTCACCAAATTAATATTATTGGTCGCTAAGCTCGGTAGGAAAATCAATATTAAAATTCGCTGTAGATCACTTTATAAACAAAAAGGTCGTTGGACATAGAGTATACAATTCTAAATCCCCCTATCCGCCATTTCCCAGGGTTTAAAATTAAAATTTTAATTTGTTTTAATTAAAGATTTTACAATGAAAAAACTTACATTTCATATTCTATGTATGAACACTTTTTTTAATTCTAGTAAGACAAATTGCATTATTAAGTAATACATAATACACGTCTATTTCTCGATAAAACCTGTAAAAATAACAGAACCTTTTAAATGTTAGGCAAATATTGATTAAACAACGACTTTGAAAATATTATTCAAACCTTTTATTTTTGGCAATATGTTATATTCCTTGAATTGAATTAAGTAGTTTATCAATTTATATAGGGAAAGATGAATCTAGATCCAACAGCTGAGAGTGAACTGCAGAGATTGCAGAAACAGGTTTATAAAAAACGAAGATCTTTTAAAATTTATATTATGATCTAAATTGTTTGTTTATTTATGTAGCTGCGAAAAATGGAGCACGAGACACGCGTCTTTACCGACGAAAAGAAAATCAAACATAAACAAAGACTTCAGATTATCGAACAATTGAAATTGGAAAGAGGAAATTTGCGAGATCAGCTTAAAGCCATCCAGCATGGACCCCATGCAAAGAAAACGCAGGAGGTAGGGAAGACATTTAAAATTCAAAAAAGTGTCTTTAATTTTATAATTTTGTGTATTTTAATACATTCAAATTCGTTGCTCGATGTAAGACTGAAAACCAAATAAATCAAGTGCTGCAGCATCAAGAGAGCCTACTAAAAACGTTTGAGGAGCAGAAAATCAATATGTGGGAACTGGAGGGTCACATTAAAAAGGCACGGGATATAATATGTTTTAAAAAACCATTGAATAATTTTAATCATTTGGATAAACATTTTAGATTGAAAGGGAAATAAATAATTCTAAGGCAACTCAGATGACCGACAAGAAGCACAATGAACAAATAATCAAAGTACAAAACACTATCGGCAGGCTTGAAAATCAGCTAGATGTTGTGAACAAGAAATGTGGCGAGGTGATGTCAGAAAATGCACAATTACGGCAGGTCATTGACCATATGCTGCTCGAAAGGTATACATATGTTTTTTTATATTTTTACCATATCTAAGAGATAGAGATATATAAAGATACAAAGAGGTGTAATATAATAAAGTCAAACAAATTAATGACTATTCCTAAACGAAACACTGCGATCTACATTTGACACTTTTGTTCTTCTAGGTAAAATAAAAAATAATTCTAACAGTAAACCATGGTTCAGTAGCATTGTTTAAGATGCTATTATACTTCGTGATCTAGATTTTAAAGCGTGGTGTTTTCATCACACTACTGAAACGAGACGCACCTACTGCAAATATAGGAACAAAGTAACGCAAGAGATACGTAAAGCCAAGTTAAAGTTTGGATGCAGATACTTCGGTAGTCACAACTCCGCTCAAATTATTTGGAAGAAAATTGAAGAACTTGGTATTCTTAAAGAAAAAACAGCTGATTTTAGTGGGATAACCTCAGACGAGTTTAATACTCATTTTAGT
This sequence comes from Bolitophila cinerea, assembly GCA_010015015.2. Lineage (NCBI taxonomy): Eukaryota > Metazoa > Arthropoda > Insecta > Diptera > Mycetophilidae > Bolitophila > Bolitophila cinerea. The sequence goes on along the minus strand of JAAAKO020023133.1, from coordinate 3,847 downwards.
AACATTCAGACCGGCCTGGTTACTGCCAGAACAGATTCTTCTATTTCGGAATCAAACGATTCTTTCTGTTTTAATCAAATTGCAGAATCTGACATTGAACCAGCTATACAACACATCAAGTCAAATGCTTCTGGGCTTGACAAAATCGAGATAAGATTTTTAAAAATATGTCTTCCTTCGATATCGGAACATATCACGCATTTATTTAATTTCATTGTCACCACAAGTCAGTTTCCTCTTGCATGGAAGACATCGGTTGTGTGTCCTATCGCTAAGTGTAAGTCTCCAAGTACAATCAATGACTACAGACCTATTAGTCTGCTCTCTTGTCTTTCAAAGTTATTTGAGATTTTAATTAAGAGTCAACTCACTAATCACCTTCATGGCAAAAATGAATTACACCCGTCTCAATCTGGCTTTAGACGATTTCATAGTACAACTACTGCCATAACAAAAGTTTGCGAAGACATTCGCTTCAATCTTGATAATCACCATGCCACAGTCCTAGTCCTACTCGATTTTAGCAAAGCCTTTGATTTTATAAACCATTCATAGTTATGCTTCAAACTGAAAACACATTTATCATTTTCTACCACTGCCTGTAATTTAATTTTATTCATACCTTACAGGTCGATCTCAATGCGTACGTGTTAATGGAGTTGTATCTAATCTTGCTTCTTTTTTCTCTGGTGTAACGCAGGGATCGGTCCTAGGTCCTATTCTATTTTCAGTTTACATCAATGATATAACTTCTGTGCTGGCCCACTCTATTTCTCATTTATTTGCTGATGATGTACAGCTTTATAAACAATTTAGATGTCTGCATTAATCAAATTAATTCAGATTTAAGTGTCGAATTGGTCTCTCAAAAATAATCTTATTAACAAGTTAACAAATATGATCACATCTCTCTACACGTAAATAATTTGCTGGGTTTTATCTTATACAGCCTCAATATCTGTACAACCCACTAATTCATGCTAGATCCGCAAGAACACAAACCTAATAATCCCAGATAATCGTCTTCCAATTTGTAATAATTCATTTAATGTTCGAGCATCGGCTATTTGGAATTAGCTAGAATCGAGTTAAGTATAGATCGTTAAGATCCACTAAATTTAAATTTCGTGCTCTAAAAAAAATTGACCTGTAACATAAATGCAACATTCATTCATTTATTTAATGTAATAAAAATTATACAGTATGATTTTTTTATTTTTTTACCTATAACAACAAATAGTATCCTCTAGTTTTTAAAATTAATTTATCCCCTTCCTCCCTCTTATCCTAATCTACCCTATATATGTGTTTACAATTCAATTTTATAGTTATGCGAATTATTTTATATTTTAGTTTTGCCGTTCTAGCAAACGGCCTTTGTAGCGAATTTATTTCTTAAATAAATAAATAAATAATATCTATATTATTAAAATATTCAATACCACAAAAAACATTATTTTGGAAAAAGCTTCCATATTTAAAATAATCGGACTTATAAATATAATAAAAATATTTATTTTTTTAAATAACATATATATATTTTTAAAGATTATCTTTTAAAAATATAATTTTTTACCTCACTTGTTTATGTGTAAAAGTATATATAAGTATATATTTTCGATAATAAAAAAATATTTATACCAGAAAATATGTCACATTAAAATAGCCGCTTTACTACAGAATCAGACACTGTGTGGCTGAGCGTTTCCATGCACTATATACACATACACAAGTAATATTTATTTATACTCAAAATAATATATTTCCTATATATAAGAGACAATTTATGTATATATATATATATATATTTAAGTATTATTATTTTTCTGACATTGTTCGGTTGTCGCGGCCCGACCGTATGACATTCGTTGCATTATGTGCTGTGCGCTCTAATGGCACATGTTGGCTAATGGGCGTGCATATTGTGTTTACGTTGTCATTGTGTGCTTAGGATCAGGCTTTTTGTGTGAATTAATTAAGGCGGAGAGAATACCTGAATAAACATTTAGGAACTGTCATAATTTAGGAATACCGCACTTCTGGATATCGGCGCGGTTGCTAAATAAGGCAGATGTGCAAGGTACATTATAATGATTGAAAATAATATTATTTAGACAATCTTTCAATGAGTTGAAAAAAGAATTTAAAGTACAAATAAGAAGTAATCACAATGTCTTGTTTTCCTAACGATCCGTTTATACATTTTGAGAACAATAGTTTTTAATATATGTAATATGTTTATATTTAAATTTGTTAAAAACAATTTATACAAAAAATATGTTCCTTTAATCATGAAGGCTTCTTTAGATGGATGTCCGTAGAATACTTCAGATATAAAGTTTCTGTTTCTGGACAGAGTTGGCGATTATAAAATCTTGAGAAAAACGGTCCTACTAACCGATAGGAATTAATTTATTTACTTAAGACGTGTCCATTTTTAATGGAACATTCTGATAACTTAAAACTTTAATAAAAGAGTTGTTTTAAACATTTTATATGTTTAAATGAGGAAAATCCCTTAAGGAGAATCTCTTTAAAAATACATCAGTTAGATACATCATGGGTTGTGTAGAAAAATCAAATAGGGCGGATCCAATTAAAACCCAATTGGGCGCTATAATAACTAAAACCGGCCCTGACTTTATAGTGGTCTCTAAAAAAAAAGATGTAGGGAAGGTTTTCCTTATTACGGAATGTTTGCCGCCAATCACTCTTCAACATACAAATCGCCTTTTTTAAATTATTTTCGGTGTCGTGTGTTTAAGAAGATCTGTTTTAAAAGAAGACTGACTTTATATAATAATACATTTTTCAGCCAATGCCTCAGCTTCTATAATCTTTTCCATTCCCGGATCAAAATATATACTTTATGCTAAACTTTTACTTATATTTTGATGTCATTTTTCTTCGCAAAATCTAGCATAATACTATCAAAAAACAAGCCAAAAACAAGGATCCAATTTCATTATAAATAAAATTCTGATAGCGCGCTCTGGCGCGCAATTTCTTATATTTTAAAATAACAAAAAATTGATACCTAAAAACATACAGTATTTTAATTTTAAAATTTTTAAATCAGAATAGATTAAATAAAAAATATAAAAACTATAATATTATTTACCAAATAATGAAAAGGAATAAAAGAAAACTATTTTGTTTTTTTACGTTTTGTCTACTTTTTAGTTAACTAAACTGACATGATGTCCAATATTTCTACACACCCTAAATGTAGAAAGCAAGAGAAAGCAAGAACTATAAACCTCGATTAAACGCATTTCTCGAGCACTCTGATGGCGCATATAAAAAAACATTTTTTTAAATAATCAAAAATAAACAACTACAAAATCGTATTAAATATTTATATTACCTAAAATTATATTCTCGGTGTCAGGAATTAATTATTTTAAGAATAATAATTTCGTAAATGTTTTCAGTCATATTACATTTATGTCATTAGCATTTCCGGAATTAGCTATTTCAGGACACAAAAACAACATTACCTTTGTTGTCAGAAAAACAGAATATAAGATTATTAGGATTAAACTGCAAAGGCGTTATTATTTTCCTGGAACTGCAATAACGGGATTAATTCCTGGAACTGCAACTTTCAAACAAATTCAATCAATTGAAGATCTACTTGTTAGGGTTTATTTTTAGCTTATTAAAATATAAATGCTTATTTTGGCTTATCTTGCATATTTTAGCTTTAGTACAAATGCTCATTTTTAGTGCATATTTTAATTTTTTATCGAAACACAAGCAGAAAAAAGATAAATCTGAAAACAAAATAAATGACAATTACAAAATTATTGTCCGGAGGAGATTGTAATTGTTAACAAATATACAA
>JAAAKO020023122.1:0-14633 GCA_010015015.2 Bolitophila cinerea | reverse complement strand
AAGATTGATCTTATAACTTGTCTCTTTTTCGCCGCTCTTTCTTGTAAAGAAGAGATGTCATCGGGACTCTGCTCTTATTGAAACCTTTCAAGTCAGATGGATAGATACTGCCAATCTTATATTAACGCACTGTTGTTCCAAACTCCAGTTCAAGATAGTCTTAGGTCAAACGAACATACATATATCATCAATTGCTTCGTTTCCATTGAGTCAAGTTCAGTGAGCCATTGATAGTTATTTTGTCGGCATGAAATAGACCACAAAACATTTTCAGTATACAACAACAATCATGTGCTGCGCAAGCACTCTTCTTTTTTTAACAAAACACAAAGAGAAGAAGAGAGAAAAGAGATTTTGGGAGATTTTTACAAGGTATAGTTTGCCTGTCACCGTTATTTTAACTGTTATTTAAAGCAAAACAAGTTTCTTTAAATATTTAATCCTTCGAGCCGGATTAAATTGTTTTATTTTGTTTTTCGTTGACGACTGTAAAGCTTCTCATTGAGGAGGTTTATAGGTTTTTATAACGTTTTAGTCACGGATTATTAGGTAAAGTCGTTTAAGTCCACGAATATTTCGATGGTGACCAAAATATGTGACCTAGAAATGCAAATTGACAGAGTTAAGTCTGAACCTGGAATTTTAACACAGACACAATCGATGGTCTTGAGACGGCTGTAAAGCTTCTCATTGAGGACCTTCGTAAGTCCTTTGAAACCTTCTGCTTTCTTAGAGTTATTATAAGATAAAGAACCCTTGTCCTTGGTGGTCAAACAATCTTCAGAAACTCCGGAAGCTGGTCTCAAAGAATTTTAACAAGGCTAAAAAAACTAACTTGCAGAATGATTGAAACAGTTTTTCCACTACACAGAGAACCTATTAAGTAGCTTTAAGGATGGCCATTAAAAATGTATCATTAAGGCACCCGGATTTTTCTTACACCACTTTTTAAAAAAGCAGCATTTTGCTTACTGGAGGTACTCTTCCCTATTTGCTTCCGGACACTGGGAAGTGTCGTCTTCCATCATTAGCGAAGATAACATAAAAAGGCGATTAATACGTTTGAACCATAAAAGTCGCCTGGAGAGGACGAAATTTTCCCTGCTGTTCTTCAGAACAGCTTGTGGCTTATCAAAGGTCCTCTCTATGAGAGTTTTATAGGATGCGTGGCATTTGGTTATATGCAAGATACCTCAAAACCAGGGCAATACAAATATGTAACAACTTAGTCTTTTAGACTAATCAGTATGATCTCATTCTTCTTCAAGTCTCTCAAACGCTTTATAGATGGATTCATTAGGTATGAGGTCTTAATCCATTATCCCTTGCACAACAATCAGCATACCTACCAAACTGGTAGATCAGTTGAATCCGCTCTGCATAGGCTAGTGACGAGAACAGAAAAAGCTCTGGACAACATGAAAATGGTCCTCGGGAAATTACTTTATACCGAGGGAGCGTTTAACAACGTCTCTTTCGACGTGGGTCGCGTTAGTCCTACAGTCAAGAATTGGCTGTGTCCAAAGTGGTCCACTGGTTCTACATAGCCATAATCAGACCTCTTGCATCCTACGTCTTTATTGTGTAGTGGCAATTGAGACATCTACTTTTAAAGTCCTTTTGGCCTGCCACCTCCTCGCCTCTTCGTCGAGGTGGATGCTAGATAGGTGACACAAAGGCTATACCTCAGCGAATGTTGGAAGTCCTCATTAAAGGGCCACGTCTACATATGGAGAAAAACCATTACTTTTAAGCCATAATTTGGGATGCCATTAGACTACGTCATTCCGTGGTTTTGCTTTGGAAGGAGGTTTAAGTGAATATCCGCCTGGTAGAGGATTGGGCACGCGGTACACTCTCTCCACTAGATGGGATGGTGTGGTAAAGAAGATATGGCCGTCTCTCTAGGTGGGTATGTTTCTGTTTTTAAGCAGAGGAATATGGCATCCTCGCATGCGCTCAGTTAAGATGCGCCTAAAATCGTTGAATGCTTCCAGATTCACGGCTGTATTAGTGCTAAGCTGTTGACAGGTACTAAAAGGACTACCTCTAAGGTCTCTGTAAGCCTGGTTTGGGTTCCTAGTCAGACCAGAATAGGGCATAGGTCAGTGGCCTACCTGCTGGAACTTTCTTTTGGAGACGGTCTCTCTTCCCATGATCATCCTCTCCTCAATACCGACAAAAAAATTAGACAACTGGCAGGTGATTCATATGTTTAAAATATACATTTGATCGGCTATTACAAGATGTCGCTGACCTGGAAATGGGTGCGTCTAAACCTAGCCTTCTACATAAATCGTGCATCATAAACTGCAACAATCTTGAGCTAGATATTTTGATGGAATTCTAATGCAATTAGTTCGAGTATTGTGAGACAAATCAATTGTTTATGCTCATTTATCAAAACAAAAATAAAATAAATACTATCAGAACTTAATCGCCCACACAACATTAGATCATATTACAGACCTTTAGCTTAAATTCATAAAGTGCACTGAGCTGTCACCAAATCAGCATATATCGTGTCCACCTGTCCAACTAAACACTGCGCGTACATATTTTACCTTGAAAACTACAAATACCGTTTTCATCTGCACACAAATGTGTTCACCTTAAAATGTCAGGCTCGTAGCCTTGATAAAATTATAAAAAAAGGATTGTATATGCTTAGCTTATAACATAGAATAAACTGCATTCTATATTTTATCTTTGTATCCAATCGATAAAATGCATTTCAACAACAAATTAACATATCAAGAGCGGAGCGTGCGTGGGTCGGGCGTAAAAATTACAGCACTCATAAATCTTGAGAGCTTTGTGTAAAATTATATATATATTTATATATATATATAATATAATATGTTATGATTAATTATTGTAGCACGCGAGATCCTTATGAGCACACACACACACGAGAGCACATGTATATGCAAATAAGGCCGCTATTTATAATCTCAACAGGTATATAACACTAGTTCAGTGCAAGATCACGGTTGATTAGTTTGCCATTTGTAGAATTGCTTAAAAGGTGATAGTTGATTCTAGAGAATATTATGCATACAGGTATTTATCTACGTTTTATACATATTTAATAGATATAAAATATAACAAACCTATTAACTAGAAATAATTACTGATTTGTCAATTGCCAACAAATGTTGATAGACAATCATTGGTTTGAGAATTTAAATCAGATTTAGACAAAATCAGAAACATGAAAAGAACCTAAAATGAATAGATTAAATCCTGTGGCACTATATAATCCATCCTTTTATATATCCAAGTGTCAAAATAAATTGTGTCCATGCACCACTTGGGTCTTACCCAAGTAACATAGATAACAGGTTATAGCACAATGGGCCCACTCAGTGGCCTACGTGCTGGACCTATCTCTTGGAAACATGGGAAGGGGGAACGTTCATTATCATCACCCATAACGGTCGGTTACAGATTATTTTTAAAGCATGTGACATTTTAGAATTTTTTAAAAACGGGTTGTTGCAGCTCCATTTAAGGACAAAATTGTGAACTTTAATAGCTTGTTTTTGGTGGTCCATTAGAGATTAGAGCTTGGAAAATTAAAAGTTATCATATGTTTAATATATACATATATAAAAATTACATACGCTGGAAATATAACTAGGTTTGCCATTCACTCCGTTATAATAAACTTACCATCTTTTTGGTTTCTCCTAAATCTCAGCTAGTCTTATTTCTGGATACCTTATCATTTCTTTGCTGATGATTTGCAATTGTGTTTTTCTCATTTAGTAATGGCAAGAATATTAGAGCACTCTTAGAGCTGGAAATTGGTTGACAAGCTGTAAAATTTATAATCAAGCTTTAATTTGTTATTTAGGTATAAAGGTCATTTCATTTGACCAACTTGTCCAAATAATCTAAATTCTTTGACAATTGGTTTAACTCTGTAAATATCGTCATTTTGACTATCTCCTTTTGGTACGTGAACACTTGTATTAAAATATCCGGTTCGAAGAAACGACTATATTGCAAGAACTGAATTAGAATCCATATAAAAGTATCTAGTTAAAAAGACCAAGTAATTCTTTTGAGCTCGAATATTCCATGAGTAACTGCGATATATCGAGAGACCAAATAATTGAAAGTAAAATATGTTCTTTAGCAGTTTAATGTCTGCCTCAAAGAACCAAATTATTAAAAGAATATTTATTTTTTCAGATGGTCTTAAGCTCTGAAGGCCATATCAAAAAAAATGAGATAATTCATTGGTATGAAAGTATACGATTATTCTGTATTTAAGTTCGAAGTACCAAGTAAATTCATAAAATTACTTTTTTCCTTCGTATATAGCAAAGTATCTGGTGCGATGACCCAAATAATTGAGAAAATGATAAATAATACAAATACAAAATTGAATCAAATGGTTCTAATGGCCAGATAATTCTTTAAAATTAGATATTTTAGTAAATTTATAGTGTGAATTGTAATTGTTCGTTTCAAATAAGCCGGATTGAAGGTTCAAAAAATTAGAAAACATATATGTTCTTTGGCTTGAACTAAATGCTGACCAAACATCTGATTTAATCATAAGCTAGAGTAGTTACCGCCAATTTACACTTGAGTAAACTACAAAGAAGTGGAAGCCACGACAAATGCTATGTCCGGAACGAGTACAAATAAATACTAATGAATGATTCCCCTGTATCGACAATAGCTCAGTTAATATCTTGAAAATGATTACAAGCAATGGTATATCTCGGTTTCCGATGTCACCACTGCTTTCATCAAGAAAGAGAGTTGACCTGATGAAGTATCTTCGTTCCGTATGAAGTCAAATCTTTGGCCTAGCTGGTACCCTCAAAGCAATTGTTTAGCTCTATAAATAGTATAACACAACTAGCAGCATCAACAGAACAACCATTATCTGCATTACCTGCTGCTGCGGCGGCTACGTTTCTCGATCATAGCAACTTGTCCATTATACGCTATATCTTTTGTGAGACAACCGTATAAATATGTCCGACAAAATTGCGAAAAGTCTTCGGAGAAGTCTCCACTGTCCGGAGAATTCAGACAAGCCGATTCGACATGGCGATTCAAACCCGAGGAAATAAAATTCAAATGAGTGTATTTTTAGAAAAGAATTAAAATCGATTTAATGAGTCGTCGACTTCATCCCTTTACATCGATTGCATTTCTTCTCTAAAAAAAGAAGACCTCCAATAAATCATGCACGATGTATTGTTATGTGTAAATTCGCTGTAAAGTTTACGATTCACGGAAATCAAACCGTCTTGGTGGTCCATAACCGTTCAGCGACAAAATGGTATATGGTTTTCGATCTCTAGTTTTTTTTACTTTCTGACATATCGATGAAATTTGAACATGGACGTGACTAAATATCACCACTTTTGGTATTAAATATTGAAATTGACTTAACGTAACTTTTAAATAATTTTGTAGTTTTTACGCCAGTACACCATTGTTATACTGTTTTACACAAAGCGTATACTTGAAAACGCAGTATACTTAAATTGTCTCAGATAAAGAAAATACAAAAATTTAAAAAGATGTTGGTCATATATAACTATTCCACATCCCCTTATCCGCCATTTTCAGGGATGTTATCCTAAAGAATAGTACTCTCGTTGTTGTTTGTGAAGTTAAAAACAAGCGAATCTTAAAATTTTAAATAAGTAAAGGATTAGTCAAGACATAAACCTATTTTGGTGTATTTTTGAGTTGGATTTGAGAGACGATCTTTACATTAAAACATTGCTTCAAATATACGCATTTAATAGTTTTGATTGTGCTAGATAATTCTTCTGAAGCATTCTCTCACGTAAAATTAGGATGGAAACGATCAATCAAAAAAGTAAATTCTCATCTTTAACATGACGGCATCAAGGTCTGAGGAACTAGAATTTGCTAATAAGTATAATAATAAATTATCTCGTAATATCAGACTGGTTCTTACCCTTTTCTTTTGCTGGTTTGGAGAATCTTTAGTTGCCAAAGGCTCTTGAATGAGAGCCACTGGCGGATCCAGGGGAAATGGGGAAAAGAATAAGAGCTTAAGAATGACCTATTTGGCAGAATATTCAGGCCGTGATGTTGTCCAGGTTGGTTGGCTTAATAGTGAAGTTGATCTTATTCAGGTTTTTTTGGCTAAGGGCTAAAAGACTTCTAATGGGGAACTTTTTTAAATTCTTTGGTAAAATACACGCAAAAACAAGCATATTTTTACAGAAACAACAAAAAAATTGTTTTAAATTTTTATAATCCAGAATTTTGAAAAAGCTGAATATTGTAAAACTGAATTTAAAAAAAAACGTACACGGAAAATATATTATATCTAGCGCAGACATAATGGACGCAATCATATATGTGTTTCTAGCAAATATATTGTATTAATATTTAAAAGTTTGAGTGTTAAATTTATAGGTACTAACTTTTTCAAAAAAAGGTTGATTATCAAAAAAATTATCAAAAAACAAGCAAAAAGCGTTTAGTCGTCAAATTTTTTTTTAATTAAAAGAAGATAGTTGACTGACTATAATTTAATAAAATAACTGTCAAAAATGGTCTGAAAACGGTCTAACACTTTTAGACGGTTTAAAATATTGTCAAATATTGATTTATAAATCACTGTTCAAAGGACTTTCTGAAACACTGTCTAAAAAACTGTCTAAAAAAACGTTTTATGGACTGTCTAATAGACCTTTTAAAGACTGTCTGATTGACTGTCTAATAGACTTTCTATAAAACTGTCTAAAAGACTGTTTAAAAGACTGTCTCAAAGACTGTCTCAAAGAATGCATTAAAGAATGCCTCCAATACTGCCTCAAAGAATGTCTCAAAGACTGTTTCAAAGACTGATAATTAACATAATGTTTAAAAGACTGTATAACACACTGCCTAAAATACTGCCTAAAATACTGCCTAAAAGACTGTCAAAAAACTGTCTAAAACTATTATACATTCCGTTATATTGATAAAGAATATCAAAATGTTTATAGCAGACATAATATGTCTGTTTCAGAGATTTTTTGTCAATGTCAATGTTTATCGGAAACATTATATTTTTCCTACACACATACGTATATTGAAGTTATTCGTAGAAAGCATATTTTTGATTCTGAGAAAAATTATATATATACAGTAGATAATTTTTAGAATTTTGTTTCTATTCGTGTAATTTTGCAAAAAAATTAAATTTAAATCCCAAAAAAATGTAGTCAAATGTCGATATGTACCCCCCTCCCAGATTGTTTTTGTATACGCTTATGATGAGAGCTATGTCTATATGCAACCTCGCCATTACATTGTATATGGCTGCTTGGCAGTGTTGCGGGTTGCCTGACCTATACAACATCTTCCTACTCATCGTCGGACCCCTTTAGCAGGGTTTCCTCTAGGTCTGCGACTACTTAGGACATTTCATCTACGACGCAATCTACAAAACTCTGGATGTCCTTCAACTCCTAATCAAAAGGAGAAACTCTGACAGCTTTGCGAAAAATCATTCTGACATTTATTCGTGAATATGCAAAAGCGGAAAAAACTAGCTGGAACTGCAATAAAGATATTGGTTCGTAAGAACTGTTCCACATCACACCTCCCCACCGCGAAAAAACGGATTGCTTATGTGATTGGTAGTATTGTGTTTTTTTTGTATTTTTTTTTTGCTATTATATTTACCAGGGCATTAGAAAAAGTAGACTATTTTTATAGTTTATCGTCTTTGCAATTTATCCTTCTTAAAACACTACCTTCCAAAAATCCATTAATTTAAAAACATATCTTTAAAAAGATTTTATTTTTTTTAATTTCGTTATCAAAACACCTCGAAACAAATTATAGTTTTATGAGAAATGGAATATAATAACGAATTAATTTCGCAAATGCAGTTCTCCAGAAAATTAATTCCGTCATTGCAATTCAAGCGATATTAATGTAAAAATAAAAATGTTCCTAAATATTTTGTTCCTCGAAAACTTAATGGCAAAATAGTTAATGTCCATATGTAACAGTGAAAAAGTTAATTCTGGTACGCTTATGTCGTAAAAGCGAGATCAAAAACCAAATTCCAAAGAAGTAAAAAAAAAACTAAACTTCCAAATGTTTTTTTTTCAAAGCTACTTCCGAGGTTCTTTTGATGGATATATTTGAAAACTTTGAAATTATTATTATGTCAGTCCAAATTAGTTTCTTTTATTCAAATTTTAACTTATTTACAAAATGTTTGTAACCAATATTGAATAAAGCTGGCAATTTTCCATTGATTCCTTTCACTTTAAGTTCTATAGGCCAACATCATCATCAGCCCCCTCCCGTGAATTCCTCAACACCTCATCAGCAAATGATTCATCGTCCAATATCAAATAAAACTTATTTAATAATAATAAAACATTCTATACTCGTAGTCTCATCGTCATCGCCCACCTTCTCCCAGACAGCTGACTATACATTTATAATTTGCCAATTCCACACACCAATCCGGCTCTGTGTATATGTGCGATTACTTAAATAATAATAATCACTCAAAATACCGTTCGTCATAGAATATATAAACAAAATATTAAAGCATCTAATTTATATGCACAATGCATAAAATAATTTAAATTGCATGCGACTGAGACGCGTGCGACGAATTTTATATAAATGTATATGAAATATTTCGCATATACTCGTATAAATAAAGTACTATATTGTTTATAATTGTTGTTATCATAAAATGTAGGTCTTTATGTCTATATGATGTGTATATAAAGTTATTTAAATCTATCTATATTATAATATTATTTATTTTCGTACTGATTATTATACCTATAAACTGTATAGAATGAATTGTTTTTAAAATACTCACGATGGAATGTTAAATCTTATTCTTATTCTGAACCTCCTTTCAAATAAATTGCATTGTAATTTAAGTTTACGAGCCTCAAACTTTAGCAGTTCATTTTAATAATTATTATGAAATTCACGAATTATGTATATTTAAAAAAAACAGAGAAGAGAAATTTGCCGTTATATATATATATCTTTATTCAAATAAATATATTTTTTTATATATATATATATATATTTGAATGGAAGGTAGAAGGAGAGCGGTGTTGTATAGGAATTCAAGACAGGCAGGTAGGTACGTTTAAATTCAATCGCGGTGCTTTAGATAGTGTCTTTGCGCACGATTAAATGGTCTAATAAAATATTTTAAATTTTGATTTTGAATTTCTTAAAGGAAAATAAATAAAAATAATTATTTAATAATAATGTATAGTGTATGTTATGTGTATGCTTTAAGCTAAAATTGAGGAATTCATTATAAATGTGGATATTTTATTTGATTTGCAGAACCTGGACAACTGGAAGTCATGCCGTCGAAAACGCGTCGAGCACATTATCGATCGAGTGGTGGAGGTGAAGAAACAAGAGCTGGAGGAGCACGACCGAAATCGACGGAAATCAAAGACGTTCTCCGAGATGCTAGAGGACAGGTATGTGTTAAATAATTTATTAAAATCAAATCTTTTTCTATTATAAGATGCAGACTTTTTATCGGTTTTGAATAATTTACTGGCGAAATGTGAGAAAAAATCTGTCCGAAAAAAACAATATTTCACCAAAAATATAATTCCACAAAAAAAAACAATTCAACGAGAACATAATTTTTCCACACATTAAAAGGCACCTTAACACGAAAACTAAAAAAAAGACATTTCACCAAAAACTAGAATTTACAAAACGATTGTTTATCGATAAATAAACTCACCATTAACAACTGTTTAAAAACGACAATTCAATACGAAAACGTTTGTTTCACCAGAAACGTAAATACACCAAAAAGGGATAATTTACACAAAAAGCGTAAATATCAAAAATGCAAAAAAAAAAACAAAAATATCATTTCACAAAAATCAAAACTTTAATGAAAACGAAAGTTTACCAGAAATGCAGTTATAAAAACGAAAATTCACAGAAACTAACCAGAAACGAAAATGTACCGAATAAAATCCAATACGTACAAAAGACAATTTAGCAGAAGTGAAAGTAAATCCAAAACGAAAAAGAAAATTTACGTTTTCTAACAATTCACCAAAGTTCCAAAAAAAAAGATTAAGAGTTCAATGACAATTTCTTTAAAATTACCCGAAAACACAATTCCCGCAAAAAATTTCCCGCAAACACAATTCCACAAAAACGTTTCCTTATCCCACCAGCCATATAGCAAAAACGTTGATGGAAATATTTAGGTAGGAAGTCATATATATTTAGAAAGGGTTCCTCCTCTAAAGACTCACAAAAAAAGTTGCATCACAATCCCCCCAGCCATAAGCCAACAATCGTGATGGGAGTATTTAGAGAGGGGGTGTCTTTAACACCGTTACCTTCGTTGTACGAGTCAACAATTTGGATCGGATAAAACCTGCTAGACCAAATATGCAGTGGTTGTCAGACGAAATGCGGTTTTGAATCTCCTCGGAAACACTGTTGGTATTGTTTAGCATTGTGCCAAGGTACTAAAACGACTGAACAACCTCGAAATTGTAGCGGTTCATAATGTTGGATCACCATCAAGATGTTCGTCTTCGTGAAATAAGCAATTATTTTGTCTTTCCTCGTTAACTTGTAGTCCAATAGCAGGTAGGGTGATATGGTACACGGGACTTGCGTGTTCACTCTTCATCTCCATGATCTGAAGTACACAAAATATCTGGTCCACTGTCAATCTGTTTCTTCATAAACCGCATTGGTAATCGCCAACGATTTCCTCAGTTCTTATGGCAACGCAGATATTCTCATAAGTAGGAGGTCAAATCGTCAGGTTATCTGTACTACCATCCGATAATCCACTTGTTTGGTCCAGCGTTCAGAGAGTGTTCAAAATATTCAGCCCAATGCTTGACGACATATTCTTTGGAGCACAAGATCCGTTCGTCTACGTCATTGTAGGTTGTTATTTGCGGCAAAGTCAATTGTCCGGATACCGTTGATTTTGCTGCTTTCATGCTAGCTGTGCCGGCTAATAGTTGGGTAGAAAGACGACTCTCGGCCAATCTTTGCAATAAAGTCGCCTATCGCTACCTTTACATCACCTTTGAGGCATCATCATAAACAAGTTCGAGTTTGTTATAGAACTCATCTTTGATACTGTCCTCCTTCTCCTTGTGGGAGCATGCACACAGATCAGGGAGATGTTAGACATCACACATCGAATTACACACATACGGTCGTCTACTGCCTTCCAACCAACGACAAACGGCCTGAGCCTCCTAATCACCATGAAACCCTTCCATAGCGCGTGCTTATCAGAATTTCCACTGTAAAACAACAACGTGAAGTTCCGGGATTCTATAATACCGCTAATTAAAGTTTAAGATTATAGTACTAACGCCTTGGGATAAAAAATGTTTCTTATACGTTTCATTCAATCAATTCAATTCAATTCAAAATAATTCATCATGATTTACAATATTTACAACATTTTGTATGTATTTATAAATATTTCGAACTCACTGATTCAAGCCTGATTCAATTTGATTCAAGTATTATTAATGGATTTTATCTATACAATGAATTTAGGCATATTGGTTTTAACTTTACTGATCTTCTTGAGATTACAATTAAGACATGGTTTTTATTCGGTTAACAATTATGATATTTTTAATATCGTTATTCTTCAATATCCAATTTCTACAAAAATTCTTTATCTTAAAATACTACAAGAATGTTAATAGTTCTTCTGGAAAATAATATATGTTTTTAGCACAATTCCAGCAATGATTCGCAAAATGATTCAGCATGATTCCTCAATATATTTTTTTTTAATATCCAGCATTTTGCGTCACGATTGTATTTTTTTATTGTATCATCATGATTCTTGTTGATCCCTTTTTACATAATTATCTTTAAAATTAAATTTGAATTAAAAGGTTGTTACAAGCATTTTAAGAATGATTTTCAAATGTTCTATCTTATTATAAGCATACTTTAATAATTGGAATAAGATCAACATTTTGTAGATTATCACTTCAATTGATTCAAAAACAATTATAAATATTTCATATTTTTAGGATATTACAATTCGTATTTTATCAAATATATTTTTAAATTGAAGCATGCAATAATTAATTTTATAATAAATAATGATTCATCATGAATCAAAAATATTGCGCCAGTTTTCATATTGATTCAATGTAATCTTATTATCCTTACGGCGGACACAGGGATATTTTATCTTTTCTGATTTTCAGCCAATTACATCAAGATTTCAGTGTATTTTGAAGTGATTTATCATGATCTCTTTGCATTACTATTAAAATGTTATTAATTTTTTTTTGATTCAAGCCATTTGATCAAATGTACTACGATTGGCCGAATTTCGATTTGCCGAATTTAGATTGGCCGAATCACTATTGGCCGAAACACGATTGGCCGAATGATACGATTGGCCGAATAACGATTGGTCGAATCTCGATTGGCCGAATGATACTATTGGCCGAATTACGATTGGACGAATGATACAATTGGCAAAACCAAAATTGTCCGAATTTAAAGGTAAAACCATCAAAACCATTCGGCCAATCGAAATTCGTCCAATCGTGATACGGCCAATCGTATCATTCGGCCAATTGTATTATTCGGCCAATCGTATCTTTCGGCCAATCGATATTCGGCCAATCGTTATTCGGCCAATCGTGATTCAGCCAATCGGATTTCGGCCAATCAAGAGACACCGGTTTTTAACTCCTTTTTTTTCAAAGGATTTTCATTTTTTCAATATTCCTAAAGAAATTATAGTTTTATGAAGCATCATTCAGACCGATACACACTGTGGCCAAAACGTACTTTTTGTGACAATTACGTACTCTGGCTTCAATTTTTAAGCTAAAATTATGAATTTTTAAAATAATGAATTATGAAATTTAAAAAAAAATAATTCAAAAAAAAAAATATATATTTACAAAAATAAAAAATAAAATAAAACAATATTTAGATTTCTTTAAAAAAGAGATAAACAAAAAACAATAAGTTGTTAATTTTGTTTTGAAGTTATAAAAATAGGTGTTTTATTTTATATTCGCGCGCAAAATTAAATTAAAAAATAAATAAATATATTTTATTTTTAAATAAAAAAAAAATTATACAAATTTAATATTTTTATAATATTTTTTAATTCATAAAATATTACATAATTAAATGGTAATATATAAAAAGTAAGTTTTGAGCTACGAGCTACGAAAAAAATGCCAGTTTAACGATTTTTAAAACGAATACCAGTAAGAAAAAAAGAAAAAAATACGGTAAATAAAACTATGGACCTTTTATATTTATTACAGTTTGATATTTTTTAAAATAAGTCCACAAAATGCGTTTTGTCCATACACGCGAGCATTATGATTAACATATATGGGAAGTTTTTCATGAAAAAAGTACCCTCACTAAAATCCAAATAAAAGTGCCTGGCGCACAAATGCCGCAGCTTTTTTTGGAAATTATAAGTACATATCATATTAAAAAAAACACTATGTTAAGCGGCAAGCACTATATATCACCACCAAATTGCATACATCCTGGGATATTGGTGGTGTATAGTGCAAATTGACTACATATCACCAAAAGTGGTGATTACATATACGTATACATCACTAGATCTCTAAGTTTAATGAAATTCTTGTTTTTGCTAGTCTTTTGTATGTATTTTGCAAGTATTTAGCTTTGCAAAAAACGAGCAAAATACTAGCAAAAACATGCAGAAAACAAGAAATCCCCTACTCTTATTCCTATTCTCTAGTAAATTAAATTTAACAGAATAATTTCTATAATTTACAATCCATTTGAATTGCCGCGTTAATTAAAAGGTATAACAATGGTGTACTGGCGTAAAAACTTTATGTATCGTCAAAAACACTAAAAGTGGTGATATATAGTGCAATTGCATTATACATCAGCAGACGTGGTGACATATAGACACTTTCATGTTAAGCGCTACTTGGAGAGTCTTGGCTATAGTAGTTGATTTTTAGGGTAAACTTTTTTATTTACTAAAATAAAAAAAAAAACTTAATTTTAAAATTTAATTTTATTTTTATTTATTTTTAAAATATAACATACACAATTGAATGTAAAAATATAAAGAGTCAAGCGTTTTTTTTAATTAGGCTCGCTATTAAAAATATTATACAAAACGCAATTTTTACGAAAACGAAAAAACATGCCAATTTACCGATTTTTAAAACAAATACCGGTAAAAAAGATTTGATTTGATTTTTTTCTAAAGTTTGATTTTTTTCTAAAATAGTCGACCAAATGCGTTTTGTGCCCGCCACACTGTGCGATAGAGTCATATAGTGCAGTGGCATTTTAAATTTGATTTTTTTTTTTTTTTTTTTTTAAAATGTGGCCGTGCTTTTTTTTTTTTTTGATTATCAAAATATTTTATTTACCTTTAAAAAACGTCGAAATAGGGCATTTCAGTTTTGCGCTAAATCCCAATGCTCGTTTTCTTATCGCGCTCCTTATACGGACCCGTTTTCATCTAAAATCTGAGCCCCTTCCAAAACGCCAGGCCTGCCCGCAGATACGAATAAAAACACAATTGTGTTTTGTGTCCTATAATATATCTGTTAATATATTATTATCAACAA
>JAAAKO020023111.1:0-14635 GCA_010015015.2 Bolitophila cinerea | reverse complement strand
GCGGTACTCCTCGGGAAACCTAACCAAAACAATTTTGAATTTCATCAACAAATAAAATAAATATAATAAAAAATCACATATATATTTCTAAAAGTCTTAAAGACGTAAATAAACTGTATTTTTATAATAATAAATAAAATTCACGTATTTCCATTATTTATAAACTTTTAAATAAATCCATAATCCGTTAACGATTACATCAAAATGTATTACTCCAGTATCCGTTAGTATGATACAGTTATCATAATTGTTATTGTCTACGTTGATGAATATGCAAATGTGCGGCATCGGCGCCAACAATAAAAACCGCAGCCATATTAAAATATGATCTAATTTAAAAATTAAAATGACTAATAAATTGCAGGTATTGGAAAACTAATTATCTGTACACTTTTTTAAATTGAATGTTTACAAATAATCTCGTAGTAATTTGAATTACATGACACACTTCACGATCGCCTGGGTTTTCCGTGGCGCAAAACACCTTGAAGTTCATTGCACAGCCAAAACACGCCTCCAATGTGCGCGTGCGAATATTTTTCACGCTTATTATATATAAACACAAATCTGACGTTTCAACAAATTGTATATACTTTGTAATAGAATATAGTTATAAATTTATATTCATTTAGAAACAATATCCAATATACGCAATCGAGATATACTCATATACAATATATTATATATTTATAATCATTTATGTGCTATATTTATTTAACAATTCGACTTGAACGAATTCATATGCGCTGTCGTTACGAGATTTGAATAATGTTAAACATTTTTGTATACATTTTGATTCGCGAGAAATCGAATTCAATGTATATATAAAAAAACATAAAGGTGTGGCGTGTGCGCACATAAGTTGTCTAGGCACACGATCGCGATCGCGAGCACGCAGCATGTGCTCCATTTGAATGTGTACTAAAATATATAATAAATTATAAATGCAGTTTGTCTTGCCTGTGCTATTCATCATTAACTTCGAGCTATATAGTCATTTTTGCAGGTGTTTTATATTTGTATAATATTATTTTCTGCTGAAGCACGACACAAGCTATCCGCCCGCCCTCCACCGCACTGACGCAGCCCCGTTTAATTGCTCCGCCGCGATCGCGTTCGCAGATCTAGATCGCTTCGGGCGTTTATGTAGTGCACACGTGTGTGCGCGCGCGCTGCGCAGATAATGGAAATTGTTAATTCTGCGCATAAGTCACCTGAATGCCTAACGACGCACGCACACATGCATCAAAAGATCGAGTTTACTTTATGTGAGTATATATAAAATAAATTGTATACTATAAAAGTATTTGTGATTTGTTGAATACCTTGAAGGTGCGCTTCAAACGTAATTGTTTACCTTTTGTACAATCACTAGTCATGATCACACGTTTAGTTGGGTCTAGCCATTGTATTAATTTAGATATTGTTTTGAATTAACACTCGGATCATACATAACGCCATTTTTGATTTTTTTAGAAGTGTTGCATTCTGATTTAATTTTTACCTTAAAGTCCTTATACAATCCCTCAAAATATTAAACAATCTTAATGTTATTAGTGATTTTAGGTTATCTAGTATTTTATGGAATCGAACAACATAGCCATTTAAGCTTTAGGCGCTTACAGATTTACGTCTAGACTAGTGCTTATTTGCTGAAGAGAGCTCCAGAATTTATCACTCTACAACAACGTGAGTTTAATTCGGGTTCCAGGTCACTTTAAAATCCCCGGCAACAAGAACACCCTAGCCAAACTCGGTACTCTTTTCAATGGCCCTCTCGCGAATATAGCAGAATTTTCCAGGAAATCAGGCCGATTTGTGGTCAACAAACCCTAAACCCGGGTCATAGTAAAATAGGCCAATCACTTTGACCTAAGTGCTGAAATCACTTTCAAGGAGTCGGTCCCCCCACCAAATCATCAATGTATTTTAGTGGCGATGTTTTTAGGCCTTATTTCATCACATACAACTCCCAAATTTACAAGCGTTTATTGCACCAAGCGTAATACTGACAATTACAAAATTTACATTGTCGATCGATGAAAAGGAGATATTAGACCATCTGTCAACACGCTCAAATTCATCAGGCTGAAGAGCCATTTCGTCAAATTAGCCAGAAATTAGGCAGAATGACATCAGGATCAATGTAATTAGGCCGACATAGCTCTTAAACCGAATTAACAATAAGATTCTAATACCTGATTATCATAACCCTGTATTGCATAAGTAAACTAAGAACAATCTAAATAAAAGCAAAAAGCAATAAAAAAATACGAGAGTTGTTATTATACCCAATATTGAAACCTAACGATTTGTTGCTAAGCGCATATTTATACCAAATAAGAATTAATTTATTTATTTTCAAATTGAAGGCTACGGGGCTATCAAAACACTGCTGTGGCATGTTAAAATAAACCTAGGGTTAAAATGCTATTTTTCAATCGGACTGCGCTTTTAGATATGCACATCTTGACATTTTGTAAACTAGCATGAATGCTTTTATTCATTGAGCCTTTTAGCATGTTAGAAGCATTAAGGGAAGCATTTTGCACTCTAATGAAACCTAAAAAATGCTTGAGCATTCGATATAGCACGTTTAGTGCATTTTGTGCTATTACATGACTGTAAAGGAGCTTCGTGGACTGTGCCTTTTGTCCGGGGACGGTTAGTCAGTTCAATATATCCAACATCAAAACAGTTTTTCAAATCGTTCCTCAATGTTCTCTGCGGCCAATATATGTTCCTTCGGCTAAATGTATAATTCAGCCTGATAACATTTGGTCTGATGACATTCGGTCTGAGGACATTTGGTCTGATGACATTCGGTCTGATGACATTTGGTCTTATGACATTCGTTCGGATGATTCTCGGTCTGATGACAATGACTCATTCGGTCTACATTTATAGGTTGGGTGACATAAGGCACATAAACATAAAGCCCATGGGTCTAAAGTCCGTTCTGACATGTATGTTTCAACCTGACATAAAGCCAATGGGCATTTTTTTGAGTTTTCAAAAAATGTTTTGAAATTCGAATCTTAGAAAACCAAAAATTAATTATAAAACAAGCAACAAACGGCCGTGCGCATTTTTTATAAAGAACAAAAACAAACAGCCATATAATATTAAATTACAAGCATAAATATACAAGAAATTTAATATTATTAAAATGTAATTTACCAGGGAATGGATTTTTTCTCTACAATTTGCCAGCAATACATTTTTGCCATTCAAATGGACATGCATGTCCATTTCATTTCAAACAGACATTAGGTCCATTAGCTTTATGTCCGTATGCAATGGACATAAGGCCCATGGGCTTTTTGATTTTTGGGATTTATGTCCGTTTCGTTTCGGAAATAAGGCCAATGGGCTTAAAGTCCGTTTCAACAAGGCGTAAAGCCCATGGGACCCTTTATCCGTTGGCCCTATGTCATCCCATCACATTTATAATATTTCTATGGGTATTTTTTAGAGTTTGTATAAAACTAGTAAGTACCAATAACCATATTTTAAATTAAAAAGATATCAATATTCGTTTTTAGATTAGAGTCACTAAGTCTTTTCATCAGTCCTATAAACATATTTTTTTTAAAAAGGTCGAAGTTAACATCATATAAACATAATAGAAAAGGACAGCATTTGTGAATATGACCAATTTGTAGTACTTTTTATAAGTACGATACAAATTAAAACCTCTTCCCATTAGGAATATCTAAAAATCAGATAATATTAAATTATAGATTTAATCAATTTTCAATTTTGAAGTGGATTTACTATTTTTTGTAATTTACAATTACACGTTATAAAAATAATTTTATCAAAAAGACGGCCCATTGAAAACGAAAAACTAATAAAATGAGCGTTTATCAGCAAAAAGTTACAAAGCTTACATGATAAACACAGCCCAAAATCCGATATCTGTCCAACGACACGTAAAAAACTCAAAATTGATATCATAATTTTCTATCTCACATAAATACAAAATAAAACCAAGATAATTTTAATTGATCCACATTAAGGAGCTTTGCACTATCAAGGTTTCGCGAAAACGGAAATCCATCAGAATAGATTGCATGTGAAACCACTATTGGCAATATCACCAGTGATTGGATCTTGTTATATACTTGCATGATATAGTGCTTATACTAACTATAGGTTCAAGTTAGAAATAATAACATTTCAGAGGTGAGAATGCCAATCCAAATTAATTGATGTGTTGTTTAATTTAGGAGGTGTTTTGGGATTTACGGGTGGAAATTATGTTTTAAAATATATCTGATTTATCAGCACTCGAAAAATGGTTATTTCATTATTATTTAAATTACGAGAAATAATAAATATATTTGAGAAGAAAGTTACACATCCCGCAAGTAGAGGTAATAATATTAATCGCATAATTTAACGTCAGAAAACCTTTCGTAACAAAAAAAAATCTGACACCAATGTTGAAATGTTAAAAAAATTTACACAATTTTTTTAAAGTAAATTGATTAGGAAATTATTGATTCTTTTTCATGATCACCATTTTTTTAATCTTATATCTTTTTGGAAAGAGATATTTAGTTAAAATTCTTTGTTTGATTTTTAAAACACGAAAAACAACGTGAAGCGTTCTGTAGCCAAAAACAAAGTAATATTTTAATATATAACTACCAATATCAGGGAAATGGCAAAGACAAAGTGTACCTTCATAAATCGATAAAAATGAGACAGAAGGATTACAAACTCCATGCTATATTTTACATTTTAAATTACCCTGCTGTTTATTTAAGACATGCTGCCACATTCGAATAAATATATTGAATTTATGTACGCCAATCAATTAAAATATATACAGTAAAAAGAACGGAATATATTCACGAATGGTATATGTTTAATTGTTACATATATAATATTATATGCAAAGGTATATCTGCGTATATTATCTACATATATACTTATATAGTTAATCGAATTACTGGTATATGAAATCTAATCAACGTTATCAATATGTTATCAAGTACCTTTACATAATTTTCGGAAATTCAGAGAATTGTATTCGTATATTAGTTTTATGCTTTATCAGGTGCCAAAATGCCAACATTTTGGCATATCCATCATTCAAATTATTATAAGTATTAAACAAAAAACTTTATGGAAAAAAATTGTATTAAAAAAATAGTGCTTTTTTAAAGAATTTGCAATTTGCACGCACTTTTTACAAAAACAAAGATTGCGTACGAACTGCGAACATAGGCTTTTAGATGTTATTGTATAAAAATCGCGTGCGAATAGCATCGGCCGTTATTTAGCATATCCCAAATTCTTAGCAAATATCTGCGTTTATCTAATTAAAATAACGTGCTCTTAAATTTAAAGAAAAATCATAAAAGTTCCTAAATTCGGATCGAAAAGGTGAGTTAAATCATTTATAAGTTGATTGTTCTTAAATCGATTCGCGAAAATATATGATATGCTGAAAACCTCAAATGGTTTATTTTATTTTCTCCAATTTAAACTTACTATATAACCCGGATTTGTTTCACTAGACTAGAAATGCTATCTCTTCTGACTTTCATTAGTTGAAGTTTGATTATATTATTTTAAACTCTATTTAAAATTATAAATAAAAAAAAAACCCACAACTACTTACCAGGCGAAATCCCAAGAGCGGCGCACGTCTGCTGTACATCCTTGCGAGCGTGCTCCAGGGCCAGCGAGATCACCGGCTCGATGTCTCCCCGTGAGCCCCATCCACCGAACAGGGCCTCCAGCGCCAGCGGCTTCAGGTTGTGCTTTTTCTGGAAACTCGTGTCCTGCAAATATTCGCGCAACAGCTGATGGTCTTGATACTTCTTTGGTTCTTCTAGGGCTTCGAACGAGTCGTTAAGCAATGAATCCAGATCAATGCAAGCCTCCGAGTCTGTGTCAGGCTCACTCTTGATGTCACACCGTGGTGACGGTGCACCGTTTGAATCGGGCGGTGACGGCGGATACAGACCACCACAGTATTCCTGTTTGATGGTGTACACCTGGGACGGAAGTGGTGAGTTACCGTAGTCAATGGATGGGGTCGGTGATGGTGGATACACAGTGAAGCAGTTCTCGTGCTGTGTGGTATTGTGATTCGGAGACGTGCCACTATAGTACTGACTGAATTGATCGGTTTCAAGGGTAGAGGACTGCTGCTGCTGTTGGATCCAGTTGTGTTTCTCCTCTTTGATTGGTTGATCGTGGAAGATTGTGGCTGGAATGAAATCAGCTGTGTCGGACGCCTGTGACAAGGGACTCAGAGGTACTTCACCGTCCATGGACAACAGTGACAGATCGAAATTGTCGGCGTACGCAGTGTAGTACGTGTCGGGCGAGTAAACTCCGGCCGGAACGGTTTGGGGCATCTGCACGAGAAAAAAAAACAAATAAAAATATATTAATAAAAGATTTGCGGAGATAAATTAAATATTTTTTTTGTTTACATTATATTCTATAAAATATTTCGACTGTATTTCGAACATTCTGGAAGATTGTTGATTGTATACTTGATTAGCTGATTATGCGATATAAAATTAAGATTTTTACTGTGGACGTCTATCACCGTGACCAGTGTCAATGTGACTCCAGCTCGATTTCATATATCATATCCGTCTATATATTTTTGATGGTGACGCTTGTAAAGAATATACATTATTTTCAGATAACGATATATTATCAAAAAAAATGATAACATTCTCGAATTGTTTTCAGGCATATATAAAAGTTTATCATTTACCTCGCACGCCACAAATCACCACGAAATCTAGTATAGTATATATAGTTATCATGCTCATGATAATGAAGTCACGTCTGTTACTAATTATTATTTACTGGACTATTGTGTATGTGTGTTTGTGTATGGTCTAGATGATGATAACAGTTTTTTACGTACGTTTTTGTTTATGATTTATGGACATTATAAAATTATAGAAATTATCTATCAATCCATAGACACGCATAAACGATATACATATATAGCAAATTAGACTTTTAGAGGAAGGATGAAAGTAAGACGGAATGTGTAGAAGATAAGAATATACAAAGCTTGTGGTAATAAAACGGTATTTTAATCACATGGTTTTTGGATCGTGCTAATTGTTACATAATAACTATAATTGTTTTTTACAAAAAAAATATTTGTTTCTCTGCATAGAAGATAAGTCTTCAATAAAATAAAATATACATAATAATTTCGTAAAGTGGCCACAGAGACATGCTAGATAAATAACTATAAACATTTCAATTTAATCTATGTTTGCCAGATTTGTTATTTTAAAATGTAGTGATAGAAATCGATGAAATGTTTTAAGGTAATTTAAGAACCTACCAAAACTATTTATTAAGTCCTTCACACCTCGCTATAAAATTAACTATGTTTCCAATCAGTATATATTTCATAAGCTCAAACCTTGCTTTTCGAATAAGATTTGCAAAGACAATTATAAAAAGTTTAGGCTCAAAAACTCAACAAAAACAATGACGTTTAAGTTCAAATATAAAAAAACAACACAACAAAAACTGAATTAACCGCACGATCAAACACAACCGGTATACCGGCTTAAACTACGCGAATATAACTGAATGTTGAATGAAGACGCAAGAATATAGAATATCATCTATAAGAATGAGCTCTGAGTGCCGGTGCCCCCACTTTACCACACTTGCAATCGATGTGCTTGGAAATTCCTAAAAATTCTATACACATTTACATGCAAATTGTATATATGTATAAAATATAGTATATATATATATAATACAAACGCCTTATTATAATATTATGTTCGGTTTGAATCTTTCTAGCAGATCTAAATAAATACTATAGTAATATACTAAACACATTCTTGGTTAGAATGTTTCAGATCGAATACATTAAATTATTTGCGTGTGTTGTTTATATTATATATATACATAAATGCGAGTATACATATACATTTATAGCAAATCTAGAATCATTCTATTGAATAATACCGAAGAGAACATTATGATGACGTATGAGCTTGTGTGAGTGTGATTTTATTTTTCTTGAGGTGTGTAATCGTGCACGCAAACAATTACCGTGTTTAGGATAGCCGTTCAGAATCATCAGTCATTCGAGACAAATGACGTAGTAGATTTAATGCAAACATATATCGGTCTTACACATTTAATCGGTTTAGGTACTTTTCTAGTATTTAAAATGATTGTAAAGATAACAGCGAGTCATAATTGTTTGGGTTTTAATTATTATTTTTTTATTAGAGAATTACCTCATTTATATACATTTTATAGAGGACAGTTGTAGTCATAATTAAAAAAACCGTGTAAGCCAATACGGTGACAGGAAAAACTTTTTAATTTTCCGAAATAAAAACAATTTTTCTAAAAGAGAAAAATTGATTTTGGAATGTAGGGTTTGGGAATACCGCCCCAAATTTGAAATTCATAAACCGTAAAAAAGATTTTAAAAAAGTTTGAATTTATTTATTAGTTTTTGTTTAATTTCCAAAAAATATTATTTGTACTAGAGAATAGTATTGTTGAACATAGCAAATAAACAAGCACAAACAAAAGAAATCAAAAATAGCATAAAATAGTCTATTGATTTTAAATGTAGTTTCCAAAAAAAAAACATCATAAAAAAAACAAAATGAAAGCAAAAACTATTTTTTTAATAAAAATATTTTTATACATTTTGTTAAATAACTTTAAATTATATCTTCGTACTTTATTTTATATTTCATTTTAACAACACAAAAGTTTTCATAACCTACACTTATGCTACTATTACACGGACTGTAGTCATTACTGTTTTTTCTGGAAGTTGGGGGGACAGTTGACGACAGTTGACGACAGTTGTCCTAACTGTTGCATCCAAAAAGTAGCTGTTCGTGAAATTACATTGTGCAGTCGCAACGGTGGTTTTTGTTGAATTTTCACAGTTGTCAACTGAGACTTTGGCAACTGCTATTTCCAAAGTCACAGTTAACAGTTCAGCACTCTGTTTTTGGCCACAAATATTCCCACATGGCTATAAATTAGTATTTATTTAGTTTTAACTAAATAACTATTTATAAATAATAAGAAATGCCGTCAAAAGCTTTTTTTGTTGGGTCAAAAAGTTATTTTTTTGTCTCAATATTGCCAACTAATATATCATAAAAAACGTACTGATTTCCGTTTTGGGATCGGAGGGATTCGGATGAAACTTCGTGTAAAGAATCTTGAGGAGGAACCTATTTAAAAAATATAACTTCCAAGCTAAATATTCCAATCAGGCTTTTTGGTATGTGGCTTTTAGGATTGAATTTTAAATTCGTTTTAATTTAATGGTCTTGAGGATGAACCCTTTCTAAAAATAGAGGATTGCCTCGTAAATATTTCCATCAGCCTTTTTGGAATAAATCTGGTGGGATTAGTATTAAATTTTGTTTTAAGGGTCATGAGAAAGAAATTCTAAAAAAATATGATTGTCTCCATAAATAATCCTATCCGACTATTGTCATATATATATTGCTGGTAGAATTGGGACCAAATTTTGCTTTAAGGACGAACTCTTGGGGACGAACCCTTCCAAAATCCGGATTGGAATATTTAAGGAGAAAGTCATATATGAAATTGACATGATGCGATTAGTACCCAACCTGATTACTTGATTACACAAACTGATACAAAACTGATACTTTATAAAAAGTTGAGTCTCAGTTGAATATATGCTTAATTACATGAACTGTTGTCAACTGTTACCAACTGTGCATGGCAGCGACAGTTGTCAACTGAGACCAACTGTTAAAAGCAAAAGTAAGTGTAATCGTAGGATAAGCAAGATCGCAGTAGAGATTATTAAGAGATCTCGACGATTTCAGGACGTTGACGTATAATTCTTAGATGATGGGTCACAGCACAATTGGACTAGAAAAACTTTTTACCATAATCGGAGCTAATCCGTTTCTCAGACTATTAGTTTTGAAATGTTTTTATCAAGCCATAGAAGCAAAGTGATACCTTGAGAAAACAACCTTTCTAAGATTTTTTATACGCAAACATAATTATATTATATATTTTTTTTTTTCAGTTACAGGCTTGATTTTTTTGTTTTAACGTTTGGAGGTTTTAGAGTCCAAAACATTTGTTATTCTTGCAAGTTCGCAATTTTATCGATAACAAAAAATATCATATTTTGAATGTTTATAACTATTAATTTTTTTATATTTTGGTTTTGAAAATATTTACAATTATGTGGTCTCCACGGGAGACGAGGTGGAGATGATGCTTTATAGCAGTGATGATACCCTTAAAGAAGATGAGGATATGTAAGAACCTGACATCAGGACTAAGAATCCTCATAATTCTAATTGAAATGCATGTTGTTTTAATGGAAAATGGAATTGATGATATTGTCGGCATTGTAAATTCATCTGAGGTTGAAAATATTCCATTAAGTTTTCTGATGATCCTCTGGAATGACCTCAAAAACAACAACGTCTACTTAGCATCGAAACCCTCCTCCTTTGATTTTGGATGATAATATTTTGTTGTTGATCCAAAATCAAATGAATTTCAAAAGTTTTTGTTGCGTCAAAAACATATTGTTCTAAATAGAGAGGTTATTAAATTCATTGAAGGAGACCCTTCATTCGATACTCCAAATAAATGCTTTTGTTATTTGTTTAAACATAAACTGCAGTTCATTTTCATGGAAAGCCAGATTGAAGAACAATCGTTGTTGTATGCTGGTCAAAAAGGTGAGTATTCATTTAAGTTCAATGTGAATAAGCTACAGAAGTATTTAGGGATTCTGTACTTTATTGTCAGTGACTAAACATTCGTCTATTTAAAATTATTGTTATTTTTATTATCTAATCAAATAACCACCACTTCTCGGTTGATGAACAAATATGTTCAACAAAAATGGGTCATTTTATGAAGCAGTATATGCCAAAAAACCGTGTAGGCAGTGTAGACCAAATAGGCCATTGGCCACAATACGTATCACGGGAGAATGGCCGTGGGAGATGCAACGGAATCATGCAGAATTCATGCACAAAGTGCAATGTAAATTTATGTTTCATTAAAGATCGAAACGGGTTTTTTAAGCATCACAATAAATAAATGTTAAAATTTATTGGTTTCTATTAAAATCAAAGAAGTTCCCTTTTACTATATTTATGCATCATCATTGCATTTCAAATAAATGTATAACCAATGATGCTCTTTTACGGTTAAACCCGACTCGTGCTTGATTTTAATGCCATTGCCAGCTTCTCGTGCAATACTCTTATGCACGTGAATAACCGTATCCGTCTAATTTTGTTCCGCATGGAATTCAAATCTTAGGATTTCAACTAAGATTGGTGTCTCATAACATTATTTGTAATTGTATAATGAAAACGCATAAACTCATAATTCATTGAATAATCAATACGAATGAGTCACATATCATGATAGGTTTATAATAGCAAATGAATAAACTGTATTTCCTATGATCCCGGATTTTATTAACGGGATAGTGTGGTGCCTGAGCCTGTACACTGTATAATTTAAAAAAATACTATTTTGATCAGGTAATTCAAAATACAACTCAGAACTCAGTACATTCATAACATTTTTATTTAACAAAACACAAAACGAAAACGATAGAAAATAAATAATGGTCGATTTTTTAAAGATACATTTTGGAAAGGAATATTAGGATTGACTTGATGTAAAACTATGGCATTAAAGTACATCGTAAAATCAACAATTATATGCAAAATTCTATTGATTTTGTTTTCAATTTTACATTTTAAACAATAGTTTATATATTACCTTTATGAATTATGTAACAATTAATTACTTTTCAAATGTGGTCAAAAAAAGTAATATACTGATAGTTTATCAATAATACGCATTAAATGGAATAACAAAACATGTGTTCATATATTTTTGTAATACAAAAACAGGAAAAGAATACCAATTTCACGCATTGATCTTGATTGATCGTATCTTAGTATATAATATCTATGCTCGAAAAATTGTGTATTATTTTCAATTATTTAAGTGGTATAATAAAAAAAATGATAAGTTAAAAATGTAACATTTTTTAGCTTATGTTATTTGTACTCTCCAATGGCGATCCTCCAATTGGGCACAAATTATAAGAATTTACAGACAACCAGACTAGTTTGACGTTTATGGCGATAAGATTAGATAACAATGGAAAACATTAAAATTTGAAATGCTTGGAACCACATTTCAATAGCAATAAATAAATTTAATATTTATTGTTAATTAAAGGTGGTACGCAAAGTGGGAGTTGTCCACCCGTATCTCTATGACCTACTATTAAGTTCCTTAGACACTTGTAATCTAGATCTGACTCATTTAATAAAAATTGGAATCCAGCCGGTTTATTTTTGCCAAAAAAAAAATATTCTAGAAAATTCTGTAATTAATTTAAAATTTGTATATATAAACTCACCTTAAATTTTACCTTTGGAAATTAGATTTTAAATAACTGCTGATAAAGCAATATTAGCCAACTAAAGATAAACTTTCAATAATATTGAAAAATATCATGTACAAAATTGTCTTAAAGCACATTATTCTTAATTTGCTTTAAGACCTTTTTTGTAACGTCGCGTTTTTTTCAAATGTTGATTGGAAATATATTGTAATAGTCATACTGATAAAATACCGTGTCATTTTATTTCCTAAACTAATCTACGACAAGAGGTAAATCAATCAATCCTGATTAGGTATTTAATCAATGTCTGGTTAGTAAAACAACAAAAGTTTTTTAGTTTTTATGTCTGGTATGGTAAATTTAATTTTATAAATATGTAGATAAAGTATAGTACAAATTTCGACTAAAATACCAAAATTGAGTACCTTTTATGGTATCGCAGATATAGCCTGTTAGTCATGAACTGGAAATATAAAGACAAAGTTGGAATGACAAATATAAAAAGGTAATATACTGATTGATAGTTTATCAATAATACGCATTAAATTGAATAACAAAAATATGTGTTCATGGATTTTTTTTGTAATACAAAAGCAGAAAAACAATACTAATCTCACGCATTGATCTTGATTGATTGTATCTTAATATCTATGCTCGATAAATTGCGTATTATTTTAAAACATTAAAGCGGTATTATACAAATGTTAAGTAACACTTTTTAGCGTTAGTTATTATATGTACTATGGAATTTCGATCGTAAATTGAGCCGAACTTATAATAATTTAAGATATATTATAGACAACCAGACTAGTTTGACGTTTATGGCCGAAGATAATATTAGATAACAATAGGAAACATTAGAATTAAAAATGCTTGACGATTAGAAAATATATATTTTTAAATTAATTTATTGCCAATGAAATGTGGTACGTAAAGTGGGAGTTGCCCACCCTTATCTGTATGTACTTTCATGTTTTTATACACTCGTAACCTAAATAATTTGCTTTAAGAACATTTTTTTATAATGTCGTATTTTTTCAAATGTGGATTTTAAATATCTTTGATAGTTATATTCATAAATAAGGAGGTCAAGCTAGTAAATAGTAAATACTGTCTACAAAACTTACAAATATATACATTTTTTCGTAGGTTGCCAAATTTTCTAATCCAGTTTATGATTCGTTTGTTTTGGTCTTAAACCTTTAGTCCAAAACATGGCAAATTTAGAAACATGAGACAACTTGGGAAAGCAAATACTCTATCAAAGAAATTGTCCTCGTTGACTGCCAAAAAAATAAAAATTAATATGTATACTTCCAAACAAACATAATTAACATAAATATTTGCAGTTTTATCGTATTGCTTCAGACCTCATCTCACAAAGCCGGATTGATAAACAAATTCAAATATTATAATACATTACTATACATTGCTAATTTATATGAATCAAAATTATAATCGATATTTGTTATTTTCCCTTTCCTTTATGATCTACAAATCAAATATATAAATTCACTTTCACCGGTATTTGTATAGGCTAGCAGATAAGATCAGAATTTAGGTATTTTATGCGAGCCTTTTTTTGATTTTCGAGATAAATGCGTAAATTTCTTACAGATGATTATTTTAAAAGCCTCTCTTGTAAAACTAATATTATATTATTTGACAATAAAACATATGATCGCAGATTAAACCCTGTGTTTATCATTTTATATTGTAAATTAAAGATCTTCTGGTATTTGGAAAGTATATATAGTGGCACCTATATCGTGGCTACTTTGGATGTAATAGATAATTAAATAATTAAGAAAATACAATAATCGAAATTCCATGATGATGAGGGGATGGGGGACCGTCTTTAAGAGAATAGTCTAGCACATAGTATGATAATAGTATGATAATAATAATAATAATCAAAATAATATGAGTATATTTATTTTAGGTTCACTATTTTTTAAATGCAACAAAAATTTATTTTTTTGCTAGAAAAACTAATTCCTGGAAACAAAATAATATTCATGGTAAAAAAAAATATTCATGGTAACAAAAACTTTGAGCACAAAAACTTTTTAAAAAGCACGATTTATTGGCAATTGGCACGCACTATGATTTAGCCTCGTTTTTAGACGTCAAATCGACTATTTTATATTTATTCTCATACGATTTTTCTCCTTTTTAGCTGTTAAATCAAGCTAAAAA
>JAAAKO020023100.1:0-14635 GCA_010015015.2 Bolitophila cinerea | reverse complement strand
CCTTATTGTGTGAAGGTGGTTTCTGAAACAGTGGCCAATTAGGACATTTACTAGTGTTTTAAGCTTACGTCTGCCAAAGCTATTAAACTTAGTTGTACTCCTTTACGTTCGCTAGTTCGTTAGTAAATTAAATTTTAATTTTATAAAATTTATTATTATAGAAGTAGAAAAGTTCTCTATGAAACCAAAAACCATTTTTTGGAAGGAAACGTGATGCCTACGGCATCTAATTTTTGCTTTACAATATCAACCCTATAAAAAAGCGGATTCAGGGAAGTAGAATAGTACTCTATGACCAAAAGCGTTTAATGGTAGGAAACGTGATGCCTACGGCATAACATTTATGCTTTTTAATAACAACCCTATAAAAAGGCGGATTTTGGGAAGTTGAATAATACTCTATGACCAAAACCTTTTTTGGAAGGAAACGTGATGCCTATGGCATCTAATTTTTGCTTTACAATAACATCCCTATAGAAAGGCGGATTTTGGTAAGTAGAAAAGTACTCTATGACCCAAAACCCTTTTTTAATTATCAGATTAAAAAAAAAACTTTTCAATACATATTTATGTTGCAATACTCTGCATTTAAAAAGTTGCTCTATCCTGGATTCATTCAATAAACAAATAATAAAAAAGATAAAAATAATAATAAATTTTACAAAAATAAAATCTAATTTCCTAGAGAACGTGAAAGGAGTACAACTAAGTTAATTGGCTTAAAAAAGGTGAGAGCTTTTTCTATAATATGCCGTTCTTCAAAAATCTCCCCCTCAACTGCACCCCCCACCAAAAATCATCCAAAAAGGGTCTATTTACCCTAAAAAAACCTTAAACCTTTAAGGGATTTTTCTAGACAAAAAAATGTTTCGGGATCGAGGAAACATCCCCTTCATCCCCTAAAATAATTTTTAATTTGGGAGAAGGCGCTAAAAAAAAACTTCAGTCGATAATTTATAGCAAATATCGTTTAACTTACATCGGATAATGAAGGATCACTTTGAAATGAAACAGTTCGCATAGATCGCGAATACGAGCGTCTCGACGGATTAAACATATCGGGCAGGGAAGCACCGTCACTGCGTGTACAAATAAATTGGTATTTCTATGACTTAAAAGGAACTATAAACTTGAATATAAATACTTGTCTCGATCTGGAATACGATCTTGATAGAATTCTAATTCTCTTCGAAGTGTCAGCATGTCAGCGTGCATATCACTATTTTTTGTGATCAAATGATCTCTGTCGTTGAGAAGAGTTCTGCAAGTGGAAAGTATCTTGTTTTTAATAGTGGGTTACAGATGAAAAAAATACTTACATTATATGCTCATTTTGCTTTGCAATCTTTACTTCAGTCAGGTGTTCTCTTTGTCTGTGTTCATCTTGAAACTTAATCGTGGTCTCGAGGGCAATCTCTGCATTTTCCTTAATATCCAATAATTGACTTTAAAAGGGATTGAATTATAAACTTAAACAAAAATCCGTTTTATAAAAAAAACTCACTTGTAATCATCGCGTAACGCATTATACTCCTGCTCTAGACTTCTGTATTTACTCTGGACATTGCAAAAGTCTTCGGCATGTGTGGTATTTTGAGTCTCAAGCCTAATCAAGTTTTGCCGAGCTAGAGTCAGCTCTTTCTCGTTTTCCTACAATAAATTTACAATCGATTATCGATTAATATAACCAGAACGCGAAAGCAATATATACTATGATAATCACTGTAAGGCGATGCATTTGACCCTTGAATTCGGCCAGATCTCCCTGTGATTCTTGCATCATTTCGGACATAACACTTTCGCGACCCTTTTGCGATGCTATTGTCTCGCGCATACGATTCGCCTCCGCCTGTAGCTGTGCTATCTGCGAACGGAAGCGTACATCTTGGGTTTGGTAATTAGGAACGACGGAAAAAACAGATTAATACCTCGTACCTCCGAATGTAACTGTTTGTTGTGCTCGACAACGTCTCGGTTCTTCATTGACATGGTGTACAGAGATTTTTTCACAATACTACACTCCTTGAGGCTGTCCTCTTTGCATTGACGCTCTTGATTTAAATTGTTAATCAATTTTAGTTCGTTTAGGCTATTATTCGAGGAATTGTCTATCAATCTTTTAGAGAGCTCATCGATTTCTCTGCGCAGCCTTAAATTTAGAAACATTAAAGTATATTCTCAAAATAAAACCAGAAAAATTCTATTTACTCTGATTTTTCACTATTTAGGGTACACATGATTCCAGTTTTTGTGTCCAGCTCTTTTTTCAGCTCTGCCTCCACTTCGGCATCGTATGCGATTTGATTTTTCATATGGGTAATTTCTCGGCATTGCTTCTCCATCGCTGAGTTGGCTTGTGAAAATTTATCAACGTGTTGCTTGACCTTGAAAGATTCAAAATAATAAACATATATAATTCTTCTGCACCGATTTCAAAACTCACCTCGTCTGTTAGTCGAAAGATTTCGTTGTTCAGTCGACGCTTCTCTTCGGACATCTCTTTGCGCAGGTCTTGAATGTCTATGTGCTTTGACTTCAGAGCATTCAACGCTCGGGCTAGCTCCTCGGTTTTCTGTGTAACCTGCAATTCCAGATAACAGTTTGTGCGTCCCATCGATTCGAAGCCGGCCACCGAATGATCGTCCATACATCTGCACATTTGTTTGAAGCGTGTTAGCTGGCATTTCAGAGTTTCGTGATCAGCCAAAATATGTTGATAACTTTTTGCTTGTTCGATGCTTTGATTCTCCGCATCGGCTAGTCTAAGGCTAAGCGAGTTATTCTGAAAAAAAGACGTTTAAATTAATTGTATTTCAATGGACACAAAATATCGCAATGTACCTCTTGCTGCTGGACAGTGAAATCAGCCGCTGCACGAGCGATTAGTTCTTCTTTATCTTCGATCATGCTTTGTAGCTTCTCGTTTTGGATTTGAAGCTCTTCAAACGCTTCGATGAGACTGGCGGAATCTTCGTAAAACTAGTGTATAAAAATTGATTGAATGTAAATATATTAAAAAACGCTTTAAATATAAAATACGTACATTTTGACTGGACAACTGATCCGACAGAGATTGAATCTGCTGTGATAGCTCTTCAATGCTCTTGTCCGAAAAGTGTTTCTGCGTCTCCATATTATGAGTGTAATTTTGTTCCTGATAATATGGATTTAATTTAAATAAACTCATAAAACATATAATATGTATAAAAAAAATTACCATAATTTGAAATTTCGCCTTCAGCTCGTCGATATCTTTTAGTTCATTACTGCTTGCAGCAATACCCTTTTTGAGGTCTTGGCATTTGGCAAGTTGATTTGCAAGATCTTGCTCGCGTTGCTGAGCCTCGGCTTCATTTCTCTGTGTTTGCTGCAAATGTTCAAATATAAACATGAAACGAATAAGTTTATTCTGTTAAGTATGTGTTAAAGTAGTACTTGTCATATAAATATAAACTAAATTAAACTTTTGAAGCTCACACGGAATTTAGCATTTACCCTATCGCCGTATAACGACATATAATATTAAAACGTGTTGCAGCCTTAAAGTGAACCCACGCCAATTTGAATCGAAGCCAAGGAACTTTTGCTAGGCATTTACAATACGGATAGTGTCACAAAAGTTTGGCATAAATTAAAAAGTTGTGGTTGCGCTTTATTGGTTAAGCTATTTTGCCGGGTATGCAGTGTTGTAATTTTATATGTTATATATGTTTTCATATTTGCATTTTATACGGGCAAATAACAATAATCCAATGCAGACGATATTTTCAGTTTTATGATTTATGCACAAAGATTTAATAAGTTATTACATGGTAGGAAATAAAATTAAATAAACGAGTATCTTTTTTAAGATTCCCAAAAAAAAATTATTTAAATATATATTTTTGTACTCAAAACACTCGAAAAACCATGTGATATATTTTGAAGGATTCGAAAATCCAGTAAAACAAAATAAAAATAAAAAACTAAATAAAAAAAAAACAAAATCCAGAAATTCAAAATCACAAAATGTGCGGGTTGTGTTTTGAGTAATTATAATCAAGGGTCATCCAAAAAAAATCCTTTCGCAAGATCTAAGCGCTTCGCAATTTTTTAACAAATATATTTATAATATTCACTGATTTTCTGGATTTTCTCTTTTTTTGGATTTTATTTTTGTGGATTTCGTCTTTCTGGATTTATAAAAAAAATCTTGCATAAGACATTTTAGAATTCATTTTCATATATTTCTTCCCGCAACTTTTTTTTTTAAATTTACAAATCATTTTATTTTGAGTTATATTTATTAAAAGTCTTTCTTTTATGGGCATTTTTTCCTGCTTGCATAAATATAAACAGACTATTTGTATTATTTCAGTCAAAAATAATAATATTTAAAGGGCCTTTTCATATTTTAAATGACGCTCTGTTACGAGGTGTTACGGAGGGAAAGAGGGTGTTGAGCTAATGTTACGTAACAAAATAAAATTATAATTTATACGTATAAAATCGAAAGTTAAATATTTTTTTCACTCTCTTTCCCTGTATAAATTTTATTAACTATTATATTTTTTTGAATATACGTTTTATGAATTACCTACATGATTAGATTGAAATTTCTTTAAGAGGGAAAGGTTGAGGATTTTGTTACGTAATTTTAGGGGAGTCTACAATTGTGTTACAGATGTATTGCGTTACTATGTTGGGGAGGAGGTAAAAATCGTTATTTAGCGTTACGTAATATATGGACACCAAAGGCATATTACAAATAGCAATATTTTTAAAAAAATCCTTTAGATAAAGGAAACATATTTGAAGCTTTTTAATAAATTAATGAATTTCATGCCCTTTTTGCTTGAATCCGCCACTGGACCAAGTCCCATCTATACTAAATTTGACAAAATAGAATAAGTCAACATTTTTTATAATTGAATAAATCGTCAAAGCAATTAAATTTTTTAGTAATATTAAATAAATGTATGAACATTTTGAAATGGTGGCTCAGGTTCAAAAATTGGTCTGGGTTTCAGCCATTTTCATATTATTATATTTTTTGGAGACGCCTCACATTTACAGATATTTTTATTTTTCTTAATAGTAATAAATGTTTTGTTAAATTTGCATTTTCTTTAGAAAATACTAAAGATT
This sequence comes from Bolitophila cinerea, assembly GCA_010015015.2. Taxonomy (NCBI): domain Eukaryota; kingdom Metazoa; phylum Arthropoda; class Insecta; order Diptera; family Mycetophilidae; genus Bolitophila; species Bolitophila cinerea. Next base: position 9,508 of record JAAAKO020023100.1, on the reverse strand, counting down.
TAATAATCATTATGGAAGAGCACCTACTCTTCTTAATATAAGTATAAAATGAAAAATAATATATATGCTTAGAAATGGCTTAATACTTAGTAATGAGTAATGAATTACCAATAAATATAACCCTTTAAAAAGGATAAAACAAAATTAAATCATTATTTTTAAAATTTGTAAATATATTAAGTATACCAATTAAATATGTATTTTTTGACAATCAAATTATGCAAGTTTATAATTAATATTAAGATAAATTTGATATGTGGTTTGGACTCAATATTTGTGTCTACTAAAGACCTCTTTCTTCCTTTTCATCATTTTTTGTATATAACAATTATTTGTCCAATAACCTGCCTTTTTGTCAATTTATTATTATTCTATTCTTGCTAGAGATTTACAAAGACATATTTTTATACATTTGAAGACAAAAACACTTATGAACAAACTTTCTCTGGGATTACAATTTTCCCACGACGGGTCCGTGGCGAAACCATGAAAATAAAAATCCCAAACTATCAAATGCCTGAAATACACTTAAAACCAAAATACCAAATGACTGAAAAACCAAATGCCTAATAAAACAATTTCCTGAAAGACGAAATCCTTTATGTTTTTCTTCTTTTTAATTTAAATATTTTGTTAATTTTGTTTTGATGGGTTTTTTTTTAAATTAAAAAAAAAAAGCGGTAGCGCGCAATTAAAAAACTATTTCAGAAGGAATTCTAAGATTTTTTTAGTTTTTTTTTCAAACTTTCAGGGTTTTGTCTTTCAGGCTATTGGTTTTTCAGTTTTTTTTTCAGGCAAGTGATTTAAGGATTTCGATTTCAGGCAAACGACTTCAGGATTTCATCACCAACCCTTTCTTTATGGGCTATATTTGTATCACTTTTATGCTGAGAAAATCTTCTATTCTATCTTCTATTGGGGCAGTGGTGGCCAACAAGCCAAGCTAATTTTGGCAGACTGCGACAATATTTTCTGTAATTGCAGGCATAGCGATAATTAAAAAAATCTCAAGAGACTTAGAGACCTTTTTATGAAAAATAGAGACCATTAAGCTGGGTTTTAATTGTGAAAAACTGCTGCCAAGCAATTCCAGCAATGACATGCTGAAAAAGATTATATTCACAATACGATAGACAGAGACAAAACGTATGCGAAGATATTTTTGCCCAGCAAAGAGCATACTTTCAACGTTTCTCTGAGTTCTTTCAACGTCTCTCTCGCACTTGATTTCAATCTGTGTTTCCATCTTATTTTTACTTGCTGGTTGCTGGTAAGCAAATGTTGCTTATAGTTTATTATGTTGAAATATGTAAAATAAAAAGTTTTTTTATAAAAACAATTCTTTATTTACATGTAACATAAATTCGTTGGGCTTTAGATGACTAGATGACGGATGGAAATTATATCTGTACAAAACAAACATAATTTGTAAGCTAAAACTCAATTGAAATAAAGCTGAAAACCAAATTTGTATAGTATTTGGTTGGGCGAATCTGTACTTTAGCGACCGCTGCCAGAAATAAATAGGGGATGTAGGGGAGATTTCTCCTCGGACACTTTTCGTAATACGCAGCAAACGGATTCCGTAAAGATTCCAATAACATCTCTCCCTTATATCCGAAATTTAAAAAAAATATTTGTGGAATTATTGAAATCGTCCTATTTGGCCAAATCATTAGCTGCAATCATTCTATTTACCTTCCAAATCTCATAGTTGATTCATTTTAAAATTACTATGACGTCAAAATTTAATCGGAAGTGAATAAATACAATCGCTGATTAATCGCCTGGATTAAGATCTTAATCAGTCAAAAATGACCAATTAGCTGATCAAATATCCAAATTATGATAATCGAATGATTTAATCACCGATTAAGTTTATTTAGGACTGAAGAAATTGGCCATTAGTGTGTGTTTTCCCTATTTATTTTTTTAAAAATTACATTTACTTAAAATTCATTAGGAAAATGCCGACGATCCGTCCATCAATTAAAAAGCAGATATTGTTTATTGAGATATTATATTGTTATTTATTGTTGTTTACGATATAATATATAGTATAATTCAAAGAAAATGGTAATGAAGATGTAAAGTAAATATAAAATGTTGATGTTTATATTATTTTGATTGTAATATATTAATATTTCTCTTGTACAACAAAGAAACCAGTTTTTCTAACCAAATACACACTTTTTATAAAAACATACGCATCATTTCGGAAATATTCGGTACAAACTCTATTCCTGAAAAAAGAAAAAACTTTTTTTTTTTAATAAAAAAGAAAAGATAAAATTAGGTGATATTAGAATCAAGAAAAAGAGTTCTTTTTTTTTGAGAAAAAGTAGATATTTTTAACTTTCGAAACGAAAAACAGTTGATACTAATTCGATAAAAAATGTAAATTAAAAAATTTATCAAATTAGGTTATTATTTTTTTATAAAATACTTACTGCCTTGTAAAATCTCCATGCCTCGTTTAATTGGCCTAATACAACGAACTTTAACAAGCCCATCTTCAAATTCCATTGATACGTTGTTTTCATTAGCTTCATTTATCATCCATAAGTTCCCAGTACGCAAGGCATTTCCTTTAAAGTCTATTTTGTAGAAACATTCAATTATACCATCCGGTGATATCGTACGGCGAAAGTTGCTTAACTTGAGTGGCAACATATGTTGTGAATTTATCAGGCGTATGTAACGTTCCAACAAAGATTCGGTTAAAAGTTTATTTTTGGTTAGAGTAGCCGGTAGATTGGGTTCCATTATCCTCAATAATGTCTTAGAAAATGAAAGTAATATTTTTGAAACTTCAATTGGAAAAATTATTTCAAGTTTTTGTGTGTACCAACAAAAGTAAGAGTATTTTAAATTGTTTGACAAAAAATCACTGGAAGACCCTGCCTTCTTAGACATTTTATAAACTTTTGGAATGCTTCCAAATATGGTGATACCTTGCAGCATTGCACGAAATGGCAACCAAATCATAGATGTATTTAAAATCAGATAATGCATAATTGGACATTCGATTTTATGGAAATTCATATCAGCTTCTTTTTGACATTGTTCATTGCAAAACATTGCCAGATAACAGTTTTTGCAGGGTATCAAAGTTGTATAATCGCCTTTAAAGCACATTGCACATTGATTAAAAGAACTCAAACCATGAACCAGAATAAAAGGTTTTTCGTATGCTACACATTCACCTACTTTAATATCTCTGGTGGTTTCAATACCTTTTCCATTATTTGTTATATTTTTAGAGCGCAAGCAATTTGCAAAATTTTGTAATTTTTTATTACAAGGATAGCTTAAAATAGTACCATTTTCTGGTTCGTCCACATTGAGCGTTTTTTTACTTGTTGCCAGTAATAATGACATTGCCTCCTGTTCAATTGTTCCAATAATATCTTTTACAGATTCACTCACAGAGTTCTCTGCTGTAGATTCACTACAAGTTTGTTTTGCCAGATTAATATTTTGTACACAATTTTTGTACAATTTAAGTTCAAAGCAACATATCGCTCTTTTTGCATAAATAATGCTCAACATATCCGGTGAAGTTGCATGGCATAAGCAACTATTGAAAAGTAATAATGCCGAATCGAAATTATTTTCTTTAAAATCGAAATCTCCTAATAATTGGAAGTTTTCATAAAATTGTAATGACTTTTTTCTGTCCTTACAATGTGAGGGCGAAGTTATAAAATTTTCCAATCTTTGGATTTCGTCACAAAAGATGTCCATCATAAACTGAAATAAGAAAAGAAAGAACTATATTTTCTCTTAAATTAAAACGAAGTGTAACTGTAAGAACCATTTGTTAAATCCGCTAAAAGCAAATCGTTTAGATTATTGTCAAATGTAAAAATGTACAATGCACAAAATAAATTTAATAAATAAATACCCCTTTTAAAGGTTTGCACGCATTATTTACATTAGAAATAATAATAATATGTTCGATTATTTTATTTTAGTAGTAAAACTTACTTGTTTTAGTTAGTAGTGCCCGGTACAAGTATATACCATAAATATGTACAAGAAATTGGGAATGTTTTTTTTATAATTAATGTGTAAGATCTAAATACCCAATTTTTTATTTATATCAAAATCAAATTATCATTTATCAGTCTTTTTCTTTTGTTTTAGTTAAGCAGTTTGGTGTTTACCCATTTAAACTGCTATAATTTTAGTAGTAGTGAAGTGCTGTGCACACTGCACATGCAGTTGATATTGCTTTTAAAACGAGTGAACGCATTCACAATACGGGTGTAAAATTCTTATCGCGAGATGGCGCAACGCTTTTTTTTTGCCAAAAAGATCAAAAATACGAGCAAAAACATATAAATGTATGTACAATGTAAAAATAACACACACGCTGGACGCTGAGCACGTGTAAATCTTATGTTGAATTATATCCACTGACAAGGCTTAATTTAATTCTGACATATTTGCATGTAAAAGTTAACCCATCTCCGAAACAAGGCTTATGAATTATGATAAGCTGAATTCGAACTAATTTAATTCTTTCTATTATGCTAATTTTGAATTTTGAAAATTGATATTTAATTTAAACTCAGTGGTTTTTTTTACAGTTGTAATTAGTTGTAATTAATGTGTAAAATCTAAATACCCAATTTTTAATTTATATCAAAATCAATTATCATTTATCAGTCTTTTTCTTTTGTTTAAGTTAAGCAGTTTGGTCTTTGGTGTTTACCCATTTAAACTGCTATAATTTTAGTAGTATAACCTCTGTGCAGTGCTGTGCACATGCTATTGATATTGCTTTAAAACGTGTGAACGCATTCACAATACGGGCGTGAAATTGTTATCGCGAGATGGCGCAACCCTTTTTTTTCGGTTTTTGATTATTTGTTTGCAAGGTTGTTCGAATTGTTAAAAAGATCAAAAATACGAGCAAAAATATGTAAATGTATGTACCATGTAAAAATAACACACACGCTGGACGCTGTGCACGTGTAAATATTATGTTGAATTATATCCACTGACAAGGCTTAATTTAATTCTGACATATTTGCATGTAAAAGTTAACCCACCTCCGAAACAGGGCTTATAATAAGCAGAATTCGAACTAATTTAATTCTTCCTATTATGCTAATTTCGAATTTTGAAAATTAATTTAATTTAAACTCAGTGTTTTTTTTTGACAGTTGTATGCTAGGTTGTATACTAATAAAAGCTATGTCTGTGTTTATATTTGATTTGCCTAGATTATAACCAACAAATATGGAAGAAATAGATCAAAAATTGATTTAATTCATTTGGTTGCATACTGTTACCTTTGTTTGTTTGACACAACAATTTTAAGTGCTGATTAAACTTATTCCGTGATTAAAATCCTCGATTACCAAAAAATTGATTTCTTGAGTTCCGATCAGAATATTAGATCGTACTTTCGCTGATTAACAAATCTTTGATTACCTTTAATCACCTGGATATCGTTTCTGCGCACGACTTAGCAGTAGTGTACACACACGAGAATATATTTTAGTGTGTGTGAAATTGGTGCGCACTTGTCAATGAACAAATTTGTATACTTGATGAAGCATTATAACAAATTTTGCAGACTTTTTGCCGCTGTAAATAAATATTTCGATCACATTACCCATTGACGATTTGATAGCAGTACCTCGTGTTGTATTGCTTTTGTTGATGTTTTTCAAAATGTACAACATATTTTCCGGATTTTGCATATGTGTGCGATGCTAAATATAAGTACGCTGACATTTCACACATACTATGATAAAATCGCAATCGTCGGATTTTACATCCCATGTGAGAACGCAGCTTTATGCTGCTTTTCGTCCGAATCATAGCTCAGACACAAACCGTTTCGACAAACGCATGAGCTTTTCGAATCTACATCTAGTACTTCATTGTTTTCACCGCGTGTGTCAGATCTAGTAAGCTTTTCTTTTTGTATCTGTCTCTCTCTCGCCCTCGCGGTGATTGTATAATTGTGACATTCCACAATTTCAGTCCGAAACTCGTGCTCAGACTGAAAGCACAAATTTACAATTTACCTTTGTGGTTCGCTGTACTGTGTTCTAAAAAGGTTTATTTAACATGAAGTGATCTAAATCCGTGTATTTAATCATTCTGCTTTCCTGCACCGTGTCTGTTTCATTTTTTTAAATATCAGTTCCTTTTTCCATTAATTAGTGCTAAGTGCAACGTAACTTCTCATTGGATCATCATACATACTCACACACACACACGTACACATTCTCTCCACACACACACACTACGCAATGTCCGTGAATAACAATAAGAAAGTTATTCGTGTTGGATCACGTAAAAGTGAGGTAAGATATTAGATAGCATGCCGGATAAGATCAATTTTATAATAAGTAATAAAAGTATATATACAGGTACTGATTCTGATCCGATATTAAATAAGGGACTCGACTAGCACGCACAATCCTCACAATATTATTGCGTGTGCGTCCTATGCCATTAATAAGCACTTCATTTCTTGTTTACACACTTCCTCTGTACTTCATTAGCGCGTGTGCAATACATTCGTATGGCTTTGACCCTGCGGCGGTAGCCGAATGCCCTCTGTGTCTCTACGTGCTGGCTTTCACCTCACAGCACATTTGTTCAAATAGAGCACACAAAAATTAACGTTTACACATTATTTATTTCTAGTGTTTGCACTGTGAATGTAATTGATTATTTTGAGTATTTTTACTGTGCATTTACTTACGCAGGTGTGTAGCGCCGTTCGATTGGATTAATTATTAGCGTATATATGAATAGTATTATTTTATGTCTGATTTTTAAGAATTAATGAACCCTGCTCAGGAACTTTTCTAATAAATTCGATATTATACTAAAATATATTTTATTTAATATAATACAACTTCTTTTATCTTGATATACAAAATTGTGCTTGATATAATGCCGATTTGAATGTGATGATAAAAAAACAAATCCGTTTTATAGCTTGCACTCATCCAAACGAAACATGTCATCGAGTGTCTCAAGAAACTGTACCCGGAACAGGTGTTTGAAATTCGTAAGTCTTCACAATCTTCTCTTTGTAACCATTAACTTATCAAGCTAATAAAATACGAATCCTAACAGACACCATGACCACGATGGGTGATCGAATTTTGAACATTTCATTGCCGAAAATCGGCGAAAAGGCGCTGTTCACCAAGGACCTGGAGGACGCCCTAACCAGTGGGAACGTTGACTTTGTCGTGCACTCGTTAAAGGATCTACCCACGTGCTTGCCGGACGGCATGGCTATCGGTGCTATTCTTGTGCGTGAGGATCCCCGTGACGCACTTGTGCTGAACGCAAAATATTCTGGTCTTACGCTAAATACATTGCCTGAGGGATCAATTATTGGTAAATAGAAATAAATTACAGAATTAAAATTGTATTGTTACACATTAAATTCTTTTTGAAAAATTGATAGGTACTTCTTCGTTACGTCGTGGAGCTCAGCTGGCACGTTGTTTTCCAAAACTCGTGGTGCAAGACATTCGTGGTAACCTGAACACGCGTCTGGCTAAGCTGGACGCTCCGAACTCAAAATTTGCCGGTATTATTCTAGCCCAAGCTGGTTTGGTTCGAATGAAGTGGCATGATCGAATAAGTCAGGTGAAATATTATTAATCTGGAATTTAATTAAAAGGAATCGTTTTATTAATATTCTTCTTCTTTTAGACTATCGAACCGGCTGATATGCTGTACGCAGTCGGACAGGGAGCCCTTGCGGTCGAGTGTCGTTCCACGGACGCCGTTGTGTTGGCAATGCTGCGGAAGCTGCATTGCGTAGAAACCCAATGCAAAATACTCACCGAGCGCAGTTTCCTTAAAACACTTGGCGGCGGCTGCAGTGCACCGGTGGCCGTGAATACAATTCTCAAACGTCGATCATCAACAGAAAATACCTTCGACTACGAGATTAAGATAACCGGAGCCGTTTGGAGTTTAGACGGTAAAACAGAAGTTATTGGCAAGACGAAATGCTCGCTTAACCTAGACCACGTAGTCGAGATAATACCGTGCAAGAAAATCAAGCTAGACAATGAGGTACAGGAAAATGAAGTTGAGCTGCCAAAGACACCACCGAAGTCGAAGAGTCCGACAATAATTGACGATCTGGCGGCGTCTTGTTCCACGTCCGATGGTGAGCGTTTCGATATCGGTGAGCTGATTAGCATTCACGGTGATCTCTTCAAGAAATGTCCGTACTCGCAGAAGCTTAGCGCAACCACGGACGCTAACGAGAATGCAGTTTCCGATGATGATACAGAGAAGTGTCCACTGAAACATGCTGTCGGCCAAGACGTAATGGGTCAATGTCCTTTCTTTGCATCGCACCAGAAAATCTTGGCAGCTGAAAAGGACGAAGTAGATAAGGCCACAGTGATTATTCCGAAATTGGTCGAGCACAAAGGTGCCGGGGATGTTAAGGTGTGCCCGGTAATGCACTCTACACCGCCCGTCAATGATTCGGAAAGTGACGAAGGTAAACTCAAGTGTCCGTTCCTATTGAAAACCGTTGTAGAGTTACCACCGAAACAGCTTGACGAAGTCGCACCAGTAGAACCAAAAGAAACGGTTGCGCTGACCGAAACAAAACAAGATACGACCATTCCCACGGACAATGAACTCTTCTGTGGCCTGTATCGACACAAGTGCATTCGAATGGACCTGTACGAAAAGTGCCAGGCACTCGGTTACAGTTTGGCCAAGAACCTCATCGAAAATGGTGCCTTAAATGTGATGGAAATCGCTCAACTTGAAATACGTCGAAAAGTCTGATGAACTATATATATAGTACAAAAAACTTGTTTTCATTTTTGTTTATGGACGGGTCGGCGCCGGCGCAACGATGTTTAGCAATATTGAAAACAAATATTAGTAGTTTCTTTTTTCTTTCTCCCTGGGTGGAATGTCGTTGTTGTTTTTGTAGACTAAAGTATAATATATAAATATATCAAATTTAATATAATTGTCTGGACTGTGGATTCGAAGGTGAAAAAAATGCGCAGAATTTTCTATGCGCATATATATGTATAAAATTGTGGCTCCTAAATATATTCGAATTGTTTTGTTTGAATAAATGTACAGCAAATATATATGTATTTAAAATTTAAATGTATGCAGCGTTTATCTTTTGGTTTTATTTAGATTGAAGATTGAATGTATGTATGTTGCGTGTGTGACTGTTGATAATCACTGAATATTATCAACGGGAATCGAAATGTCGTGTGTTTAGGCTATATATATATAAATATATATATATACATTTTTTTTGTACCTAGAGATAGAGATATCAAAAAAATACATATAAAAAGGCAAATTTGGCTGGACAAACATTGATGAATTACAGATTATATTCATTTTAAGAATGTATAAAATGCCAGTCAACGTGAATAAGCTTAAAAGCGTCTGTATTATTTATATTATGTTAAATATATATATATATATATCAAATATATATATATCTATAAAAAAGAAA
>JAAAKO020023089.1:0-14635 GCA_010015015.2 Bolitophila cinerea | reverse complement strand
TAGTTATATGAATACTTTTTTTAATCTCATATATATATATATATATATATATATATATAATACATTCATGTCAAAATTATTTCTTTGTTACAATATTATATAGAAAAATATACTAAAGTATTTTTTTACTTACACAAAATGCAATGTTAAACAAATCCAGAAATAGAATACAATCCAAAACCGAGAAACGGGCTGCGTGCAAGCCGTGTCAACACCAGCTGACGCTTTCTTTTATGTCCTCAGCTTATTTGTTGCTCACGTGTGCGTGTCGTTGGCGTTGAATTTCTCCACGATATTTGCAGCACGAGTACACGCACTCGACCAAATTTAATGAACTGTCGAAAACAAATAGTATCACTGCGACTACACTTGCTAATCAATTCTTTACATAACAATCAACAATATTTATATAACATTTAAATATGAATTAAGGTATCCCAAAAAATAAAAAATAAACTTATATGTAAAATAAGTTGCTTTAATTTTCCTAATTCTCCTAATTTGACAAATTTTGCGGTGTTGAGCAAAGCACTCACTATTTTTATTATATATCTCAAGTTTATAATTGTTTTTTGCCTCATACATAGAGGAACTACTGAATAATAAACGCTGACACGCGTACAAAAAGGAACTAATTAAGACAAGCTTCGTTATTATTGTAGATGATGAGCTCAATATTGTCAGAATTTATATATATATATAAATATATATACAGACTCAAAGATTATTAGATGAAGCAGCTAGCCCAGAGAAAAAGGAACAACTCTAATCTAATCGATGAGCGTGTGCACGGGTGCGGCATGCAAAAGCCGTGTCATTATACTGTATACAATATACATGATATCATATATGTATACTCGACAAGGGATTAAAAGGAAACAGAAGAGGAATAAGTACTTGTATTGTATACGTTGAGGATTACACAAAACCGAATTGAAATGGCCATTATTCACGCTATGTTGCACCTCTTTGTCACCCTTTAATGATATTAGTATATTGATTCTTTTCACATGTATTTACGAATACGTTGTACAAATTAGGAGCTTTAGCTTATGCATACTAATTTAGTATTCTAGACACGAGTGATCATGATATGGTATTTTCAAGTAGAGCTTTATTGCTTTTTAAAAAGGAAAAATGAAAGTTTCTTAATTGAAACAATAATTTATCGTTATTGACGGCCCTAACCACATTCTGTTTTGCTTGTTTTTGCTGTCGGTTAACGCAAAGAAATCTGTATTTTGTCATACAAAAAGTGTGCCAAATAATAAATTTCTCTAAAAAGGTAAAATCGGATCGGTTACAGTCAACAATCTTTTTTGTGTAAGAACACAAATGAGTACTTTAGGAATCTAATAAACCAGAGTTCCTACTTTGACCCGTGAATACTCAAGCTTCTTCATGAATTTACTAAGTATCCAACCATATTCAGAGGAATTAACCCTACAAGAAGCTATAGAATAACAAATTGAAAATTTCTTAAAAAAGGCTGCATATCAGCGTGTATCGAGAAAAGTGGTGGATCATTGAGGAGTTTGGATTTATCATATAAATTATCTCGCTTATAAAACTGATGCTATCTAATATAAGATCTAAAGTGAGTGCAGAAGCATAATTTCTAAAACCTTTTGAGGCAACGGATCGACTACTTCAAGGTTACTCTCTTGTAACATTGCTCTTCCACATTGCATTTGCTTTTGCATTTTTTCTCTTCGTTCTGCGTCAAAGTCTAAGCTTCACAATATCTGTGTCATGTAGATAACAATGTGAGTCGGAAAATAATTTTATGTTTGAGTGTTCTCGGCAAAGCTGTTAGTAAAGATTGTTTACTAATTTCATATTTTGATGTTTTTGTGAGTTATGAGCTATCTATGAGCCCTTTCAAGGATTGACATAAACTTACAAAACAATGTGTACTTGTATAATTGTGCATGTAGTATTGATGCACGTATATAAAGTATAATCTGAAATCTAATTTATGGACCGATTATTATGTCGAATCTCAACTCCTACCAAATTTGATTAAATGTCGCTGCTTTGAGTATAAATAATTAAATCATGCCTATATAATCTCTAACGAATTTACCTGGATGTATCAAATTTGCAATCATAATGTACACTTCACAAAAGTTTACCATAATTCCACAAAGGGTTCACTATAAAATTCAATTTGTTCCACCAAATAATTGAAAATCAAAAGCTGTTCCTAATAATATAGGAAAAGCGTTCGTTAAACTCTAAAATAAATTGGACAGATTATATTTTGGAGCATTTTTTTCTCGATGAGCATAGTTTTATTTGATGCATTTTTTTTTTAGTGCTAAATTTTGTTTTAGGCAATTTATTTTAAGCACATTTTGAGCTTTAATTTATGTTTATAACATATTTGGTATACGAGGCATTTTTTAATCAACAATATGATTTCCAAATAAATCATAACTTCAACATAATTTCTATTGGAAAGGATTTACTCCATCACCTTGCAACAATCCACCACAAACCCTATCCTCTATAGTACAGTCCACATAATTGCAAGACACCTAATATTAAATGGACAAACCATGCGTGAAGTTGTATTAATTTGTCATATATAATTACGGTTGTGTGAATTCTGTATAATTCCTTAAGAGGCTTTTCTCCAATACATGCATATATTTGTGTACAATGTACAAATACGTATTTATTCCTTTTTTAATTTATGTAAGTATATTGTGGGGCTGTAAGGAAATAATTTGAATACAGTCTTGCGGCGGTGAATCTCGCCAGACCACCCGCAAAAAGCTTGCCGCGGCGACCTCGGCAAAACCCCAAAAACGACCATAAATCAGGCATGCAAACACATATACGCACAGAGTTATATAGATATATGAAAATGGTGCATATTATATGCCGACGACATATTTGTTTGAACTGGAGCATATCACGACGCCTAAATTCTCGGCTCTGTTTTTGTGTGTAAATATATGTATTATGTGTATTTATATAAATGCAATATACACTAACACACAGTTATATATTTATATATTTGTATATGTGTTTTGTGTGTGTGTGTGTGTGTGTGTGTGTGTGTGTGTGTGTGTGTTCTGTGCAGGAGATGTAAAGCGCTCCGTTCTGGCTGGCTGGCTGGCTGGCTGGGTAGCTGTGCCATCGCGCTCTGGCATTTGCTGCAGTGTTACACTTTTAAGATCAACGGAATCGATAAAATGTTGGCGTTTGGTCCTCGCTGGAGCAATTTTACACGCCCCAGAGTAATAGTTCTGTCATTTTTTATTTTTTGGATAATGTGTAACGTGACAGTTTTTTCTTGACCTACATGTAACGACTGACGACGACAAAGACAGTTCTGTGTTCAAAGGGAGGGCGAAGGACATGCCACGTTAACTTAAGATTATACACCAATGGGTGCGGCGCAACGTTGACGACTGATGGTATATATAAAGTATGAGTGTGTATGTATAGTTTTCTTTTACCCTGCAAACGCCCTTTTCAAATAGAAGAAAAGGTTAAAAGACGAATTGATTCTTACAAAAGAAATCATTGAATATAAGAATGAATCTTATATACTCTTATTCCGACAACTTGTTCTGCAGTGTACTTAACATAAGACAAAACATACACACGCACAATATACACAACCACTGCGCGTTAATACTAGCTCACCGCTGTCACCAATTTAACAACAATCTGCGCTAGATAGCCAGTTCTTCTAGACGCGTGCATGCTGTCGCCGCCGCCACCACACACACGCGTCTCTGGCACAAGAGACAATTGATCCAAAAATAGTTGCGGAGCTGAATTTAGACAGAAAACGCTTAAATTGACTTTACAGCGTTACGGAATTAGACTTAGATTATGCATGCGCGTATTCGTGCGCTATGAGTGTACACCAGTGTAAACGCATGTTTATCCGCGTTTTATTTATATGTGCCATTCGAAAACACTAGCGCACAATTTGAGAAACTCTCGCACAAGCATCTCTCAATAATACGACAAATATATAATTGATGCACATTGAACTTTGCAAACATATTTATACGTACACATAGATACACTCACACACACACACTTACACACTTATACACTAAAACACTGTGTAGTATGTATGTAAATCAGTTTAGTGTTTTTTTCAAAAGGGATGTGAGTATTACACGACCGCGCGCTATCGGTACGATATAATATGTGTGAATCAAACGGCGGACGAATCTCAACTGAAACGCTTCTGTGAAAATCGTAAATTTCCGCGCGTTGTTTTCCCTCATCTCACACAGTGCGGCGGCGCCTGCGTGCTTGTCTGTGTGTTTGTGCGCACGCATACTATTGTCAGTTACACCGTGTCACAAAAAAGCACACACGAACACACACATGAGCAAATACCCTGCAGCTTTTAGTGGGAAGATGCGTTTGCGCGTGCCGACTAAAGGAAAACAGCACATAAAGCGATGCTATGCGATGCGTTGCTATACGGCAAACTGAACGCATAACATAAAACATAAAGTAATCACTCTTCTACTCTTATGCATGCAGACTATGCGCTGCGCTGCGAGTTGAATGCGTGAGTGACGCATTGCGCATGCTCATTGTTGAAAATAGTATTGTTAGTGTTTTTACCCCAGTCGACAGGAGACAGTAAGGGAGTCAAGAACCAGCATTTAAACAAGAGTATATCGTCATGCTAGAATTATCCTTTTCTATAAGCTAAAAGTTTTTTTTGGGAAATCGTCTTACAAAAAAAACTTGTATTTCTATATCTTTAACAACATTTATTCAGCATTTTTTGTATCTAAAATTAAAATATAATAAAAAAAATATATATATATATATATATATTATTTATTATTGTACTATTTAAAATCAATAAATGAGCTAGATATTGCTCTAACAAAATATAAAGACAAAGTTATTAATTTCTAATTTTATGAGTATATAGAAAAAAAACTTGTTCAAAAAATTCATTTGTAAACAAAAAATTTAAAAAATATATTTTACAGAATTGAAGAACATTTTTCATGTTATTTTAACCACAATTAAATCCCAATTTTGACCAAAGTAAATATAACCAGGGATAATTCTAGCAGGACGACTATATTGTAAAAAGGAAATATGGGAAAGGTATTTATATTGGGCTGAAGAGATTGATGTCATATCTCTGAATCTAAATGGAATTATAGAAAATGGAATTTTCAAGTACCAATTAAATGGTCAAATCTGATCAATGCTTTAGGATTTAAATAGTATATTACATTATAAAACAATTAATGAAGAAAATATATGTATAAGTAATTTATTTATAATAATTTGTATGTTATATATTTTCTTCGATTTTACTTTAGAGTGTCTCACTTCTGAGATTTGATTTAAAGAAGTTAAAGTTTACATTATCGCTGTAACAATAAAAAAGCAAAATTTGAATATTATTTACCATTTTTAGGGGGGAGGTGTAAACTGCACTGTCGCTTCAAATTGTATAAAATATGACGTTTGTTATTATCTTCTGAAAAAGGGTCAGATTCCTTTCACCATTTTTAATTAAAAATATTTTTAAAAAACCTTTAAGTTGATATCAAACACACTTACCTTGAATCACGTAACGCTCCAAAATAAAAAATAACCAATTTTTGAACCCCTCCCATTCTTAGAGATTCATTTCCCAAGCATAAAATGTTGTTTCCCTTTTGAAACCTCTTTGGGCAGGCCTTTGGCCTAACCTGTACTTTAGCTTTATATTGTTATATTTATTCATTTATATATTTATTATATTTTAAATAATTTGGTTTTCAGTGCATCGCCAATTTGTTAAAAGATTTTAGGCTATAGCCCCCCGATTACAATTCTGCATTTGTTTTACGAATCTAGATGATGCGCATTGCGCCACCTTTTGTCCGATCCAATTCGATAGGCGAACCTATTGGCATTCATGCGAACTATCGCGAACACACAAAACGCTCTCAGCGCGGCAATGTTAATAATGACATTACTTAAGTTAAGTTCCACAGGTCGTGATCTCTGGGGGGTCAGATCAAATAGAATCTGGTGCTTTTATACGCCAGTCAAAAATTATCCTTTAACATGTGTTAGACCATAATTTTACGGGCGTATAAAAAATCACATGTTATGTAAAGTTGTTGGGAACTCAAGAGGTTTGCGTCTTTATTTTCAGCGGCGCTCACTCATTTCGCGCACTGTCACGCACTCGCACAAATACTCACTTACATTGTTACATTCACGGAGCGAGTTGTGTTTTGAAGAAACTGCAATCACAAGATATTTTTTTAATGTGATAATTTTTCCTTGACTCCGATAAAAAAGTCTAATCTAACAGTTATTTACGTGAAACTCACAAGTTGCGTTATCAACGCTTTATATTGTAATTGTTCCCCCTGCTCCGTGCTCGCTGTCCAGACGCATCCTGCCGCCCGACATTCGCATGTTCAATACACATAGTTACATATATATATATATGTATATATATGCTTCATATGTATAATGTTTTGGTAAAGCGTGAGGAGCGATTAACGCACACACACGCGCAAAACACGATAGGCGCATAGAAAAAAAACAACAACAAAAAAACAGTGGAAAAATTCAAGATGACAGCAATAGTCCAAATGCTTTTCTACGCGACTCTTCTAATCATCCTTGTAAGGATCTTGGTTATTGCTGCCGCTGATAACCGTGACATACACACAGAACACAATACAGCACAGCTGCTTGGCGATGAACTCCTTATGATGGTCGCTGACAACGGACAGGATATTACACAGCTGGTATTTGAGCCAAGCATTCTTGACTTTGAGGAATTGCATATCGGTGATGCAGACAGTGATGTCGTAACGGTATTCAACAAGCATCCAAATCGTAGCGTATATTTAGGCTCAATATCGGGAAGTGTGCCTGACTTTTACAGTTCATTCTTCGAAGAAAAAGTTATCCGGCCGAATGGTAATACTACATTTAATGTTGTATTTTTGCCGCGCCAAAAGGGCGCAATGCAGGCTCATCTCGTAATCCACACATCATTTGGTGTAATAAACTATCTGGTTAAAGGTCGCGGTGCGGAATGTATGTTTAGACTCACACCATTGGTTGGACTCAAAGCTCCTTTCAATGCAACGTTAACGCCCGAGATTTACTTGTACAATCCGTACAGTACCCCATTACAAATTCTTGAGGTGTACAGCAGTGGCGGCCAATTTCAATTGGAACTACCAACAGGTGGACCTGAAGGACCACAGGCTCTGTGGGCAATTCCACCGTTTAGCTCAAAACCAGTCATACGGGTAAGATTTACGGCAACCACACCCGGAAATCATACCGCATACATTCGGATAAAGGTATCATCAGGTGGACAGAATGACACTGAGATGCAAGATGTTGTTATGGTAGTACCTATAGAAGTAGAGATTGCAAATCAGCATGGTATGTACTCGGACACGCCGTTCCTGAATTTTGGTATTGCTGGCAGTGAGGATCCATCAAAAATAGTTACTATTGACTTTTTCAATTCCGGTAGAGAACCTTTGCGAATCACTAGCTACGCCGTTGAAGGTGAACCTATCACAGCAGATGGAATATCATTGGAACTCGAACAATATTTTGGCGATAAGAGAGGACGTACAGCAACGGTCACGGCAACGATAGACTGGTCCAGAATTATTGGTAAAAGATACTTTCGCGGGAACATAATGTTAACATCTGCACTGCGAAACGTTGAGCACACATATCGTATACCATTTGTTGGTGAAATTCTGCCTGGTCAAGCATACTTCAACACCACTTTAACAACATTCGGAACAATGGCACACCAGAAATCCAAAACGAAAACAATTCGAGATTTCATATTGCACAATCGATTTGAAGTGCCGCTGGCCGTCACAAATGTTACCCTGCCCGATGATTGCAGTAAGTACTTTCGTGCCATTGGCTTTAATTCTACAATACTTAAACCAGGACAAGAACAGACCCTGTTCCGTATCCAGCATTTGGCATCTGCAACAAAAAAGGCAACAGTGCGTCATATGGTGCTACATACAAATGTTAGTAATTACGAAATTCCAGTGAGTAGCTACGATGGAATGCTAAGGCGACTAGTGCCGGTTGACATTAATGATGTACGATCGGATGGAATCGATGAAAAAGTAATCAATTTCGGTACGTTACCACTGTCCACGCTCAGTGACATGATGATGGCATTCGTAAACGAAAATCCTATTCCGATATCAATTGAGAAGTGGAAGGGCAGCGTAGATGGTTCTGCGTCAATTGTAATTATTTTGCGAGGTTGTGGAAGCCCTTTGATGTCTTCGTTAAAGTTCTGTTTCTCTGTTGCGCCGGGTGAATGGATTTTCTACCAGGTGTCTGTCCTGTCGAATGCAGTAGGTACATTTTATGGTACATTTGAGGTGAACACGGACTACGAAACCATCACAACGGATGTCAAGTTCTCAACGGCAATGGGCAGACTGAATTTTAATGCTTTGCATGTGAATGAGACCGAGTGTTTTCCGGTGAGTTTAGATTTTTAATATTTTTATACAAATTTGATATCAATCCATTATTTTCTTTGACCGCAGGGTGGCATGTGCAGTATCAATGTAACCGTGCAGTCTACATTTCAAATGGATATGATTGTGGATGATATCAAGGTGAACGTTACGGGCATCAGCTATGAATTTAGCAAGACTGATTTTGAGACGATCGTGGCAAACGACTTTACAAATGTAGGACGCCTACAGTTTTCGCTTCGTCCTATATGCGGTATTGAGTGCAAACTACAGGTGCCGGATCGGTGGTCCCCAATAATAATAAGTAACAATTGTAAACAAATGAGGCGTGATATGATCTACGATAAGATCGGACAGTTCCGGCGTGCTAAAGCTGCATTTGCAGCAATGTCATATCGAGTACATACTAACAAGGTGCGCAGGCACGAGTTCAATGGAACTGCATTGCTGCACTGGCCAAAGTTAGTTGGTGGACCCATTGAGGTTCCGTACGCGCAGGTCGGACACAAGGTTGTCAAGTACATTAGCGTAAAAAATCCAATGGATCATGCTATCCAGATATACTTCTCATTGCATGATGTTATGCAGAGTGGCAGCGCAATGACATTTCCACCTGAGATTATCGATCTATGCTGGGATTGCTATCTAACGCGTGAGCATGTGTTCTCTCTGACTGAAGATTACAATGCTCCAATAACACCATCTATAGCTGCTTCGCGGTTACTTATGGTTCCTGCAAGATCAACTATTCAGATTCCAGTCTGGTTTTCTGCAAACACAACGGGAAACTATGCGACACTGTTATATATTCGAAATGATATGAATATCCTTGAAGCGGTATGGTTAAAAGCACGTGCCGTGATGCCACTATTTAAATTCGGAAATCGACGACCTGGCTCACACACTGCTCTCATGTTTGAGTTGACCGATAAGCATTTGATTGATTGTGAGCGAAAGAAACGAAGTGAAACTGATCAGATTATGGTGACTGCCAAACGAACATTTACCGCTCGAAATATTGGAGATGTACCAATCATGATATCTGCCATGCGTATTGGTGGTGAACTATGCGAAGGATTTGGATTTCGTATGTTGGATTGCTCAGCGTTTGAGTTGTCACCAAACGGCTCAAAAAAACTGGAAATTGCTTTCACGCCAGATTTTACGATGTCCAGAGTTGTAAAGACATTGGTTCTTGAAACTTCGTTAGACTACTCGGTAAACTACACGCTGGTGAGTACGATACCGGCCCAGAAGTTAGGTGTGTGTGCAAAAGCTGTGCAACGACCGGCATGGGAAAGCTCTATGAATTCATTTGCTTTAGCCGTTATGGTAGCTACGTTTGTGCTAGCCTTACTCGTTGCATACGTAGACACAGAAACGGTTCTACGCAAACATATGCTAAATATGTCCAAGGTAAAAGGACCTATACAGCCAACGCTAGACTTGCGACAGATTGGTCTTAATGGATCATCAAATACTGAAGATTTGGCCACTATTACAGCAGAATTTATAAAAGCAACAACCATAGAATCTACCGAAATCGCTAAAATTGCAACCACTAGTAATGGTAAAAAGAAAACCACGGACAAAAAGCGTCCTGAATTATTAGAGGCTAACAAGAAAGCGTGGACGTCGCTTGTAATTAAATCAGATGTGTTGTTCCGTGAACAGACGCCACCACCAATACCATGTAAAGTTCTCGAACATCAAGAGGCCAAGCGGCTTCAGTTATTAGCAGAAGAAAATGTTCATAAGCCTGATTCTGCAACGGTTGTCGAAGAGACCTCAGAAAAACGAGTTTCACTGAGTGGTCATGCAAAAAATACAAAATCTATTTTGGCGGTTGTTGCTCCACAGCCACATGAAGTGAAAAGCAAAGTCAAATTAAACCTTAAAAAAACCAAAAGCCTTCCGATTCCAAGCGTTTCAGCTACAAAAGAGAAAGAAACGGAACCTACGCCAACAACTGTAAAACCTAATAATTTGAAGATTAATAATTCTTTTGTGACAAAATTAACTAATGGACATACAGCGCCAAGTCGAACACAATTGGCATCCTCTTCATCTAGCCCTGAAGCAAAGCGACAGATAGAGAACACAAAGGATCAAAATTCACCAGACCAGGAACGTTATTATTCATCACAACGCAAGTATGGAAAGACACCCGGACGAGAGCGCAAGAAAAGCGAATCATTTCGCAAATTTATACCAAAGGCAACAACATATAAAGGAACAGCATTTCAGTTTACGTCGCCACTTACGTTGTCTCCTGCAGAATCTAAACCACCTGTTTGGGACATGAATAAAGTCAGTTTTAGTAATGTGGTTGCTTCTCAGAATCCTTTTAAAAATGCTACAAAACCGTCTTCACCGCCACCTCCATCGACGAAAGCTCAAACTCAAAATCTGAAACCAAATCAACAGCAGACGCAAATTGTAAAACCATTGGTAGCTGCTGTTTCTTCGCCCATGGAACCACGCAAAATTAGTGCAGCCTGCAAGCGATTAATGACCGCTGAAGATTTTGGAGAACCACCCGTAGATACTATCATTGATCCTGTTATAACGAACGGATACAATGATCTTGGTCCTATCGGTACACGTAAGTCACCCTCTTCTACGCCAATCTGGGAACCTATGTCGTCTATCCAGAAACCCATTGCCATGAACGCCTTAAACGGTAATCCAAACAGTTTTTTCTCTGGACCCTATCCGAATTATACTGGTGTTCAAGACATCGAACTCGGCGGTACATCGGGTCTATTGGATAATGTATACAACCAGTCTATGTCTCATAAACAACGTGTATGGGATTCGGCTATTTTACTAAATCTCCTGCAGCAACAGCAGCAGCAACAACTTCAACAGCAGCAATACCAATCAAATGCGCAACAGCAAACAAATGAAATAGGACCATTGCAGGGACACTTTTCAAATGTTAGCAACAGTAGTTTGTGGGGTGGTGAAGGTTTCTCGCAGCCAGACAAAATGTGGTCCCAGTCCACTACAATACGTCCGCCACCAGGACTTGGTCCACTTAACAATCAAAAGGCTATTGACCGTTGCGCAACGCCTGGAGACAGCATTGATCTTCACAACAATGATGCACCACAGTTTGATATGTTTAATTCGTTAAGTTCTATTTGGTCTTCGGATACATGGTCCAATTCAAGAGCTTCGTCGTCAGACAACAACAACAAATCAGCTTAGTATTTGGTACTTGCGTGTGTGTGATGTGTGCGCGTATTTTAATCTACCGTTATATACTAAAGGCAACTGAATTTAACCTTAGGATTATCTTTGTTTTCATACATTTATTATTTTGAATTCAAGCGACTTCTAGACAAGAAATTTTTATTTAGTTTTCCCAACGATTTTATTGTTTATATTGTTAAATTTTTAATGAATTTAAATTATTGAAATTATATGATTTGTATTTTTATTGCAATTATTAATAGTACGTTTTGCGAATGGCTGTGTCATTCATTCAAAGAGAATGACGTTACCGATGCTAGCGCACATATACATACGCACACACATCATCTGATTTATAATCATAAGAATTATTGAAGTTATTTTTAAACCTGATCAGCTGTTTGTTTTTGGTTTTGTGGTTTTAACACATGAGATTTTTAAACCCTTTTTCGTGTACACGCTTTTTTAATCTTATTCTAAATATTGAACAAAACATTTAATTACACAATAAATCAAAGAAGCAATGTGTGTGTTGATGTTTTTTTGTATACTACATGAATGAATAAACCTAAACATACAATACACACATACACTTCCTATATGTTATACTATATATAATTAAATTTTATTGTAGATTTTGTTTTTTGCCATTTTAACCAGAACTTTGCAAGTTTACAAACCAACAAAACCAACCTAAAACACAATTTGGATGTAATAACAAAATAAACGTTTTTTGCAAAATATTCCTTGTGTTGTGATTAGTATTAGGCCTCACTCTTTTCCTTGTAAGATATAACACCCTTTTCAATTAGATCTGGAATCTCTACGGCCATCCAAGGCGAAAGCTATTAAAAACGTACATAAAAAACAATTTAGTAACATAAATTATATAGAAATTATATATTTTGTATACCCCAAGAGCCATTGCGTGTGCGATTCCGAATTTTGGTACGTTGCGAGCCCACAGAGGCTTAAAATGATCAGTTAAACAGATCTTGCCACCACGGTACATTTTGGCAGTCTTTCCATCAAGTTCTGGCAGTGCGATCTCAGGTGCCGTTGCTGGGTACGTTACGGGAATCTAAAGAATATTTTGTTTATTATTTTAGGTAAATACAGCACTGTATTCTCACATCAAATTCCACATCAAACTCGTACTTCAGCAGATTGTGCATACACCAGCACTTGCCAAACCACTTGGTTCCCTCTTTATTTGATTCCAATCGAAACCAGTCTGTCCCAGAGTCTTTGTTGTTTTGCACATACTAAAATGTATAGTTTTAATTTAGGCATACATTTAAATCAGAGTTGTACCCTTATCAGTGACTGGTACTCTTCCTTAAGTCGCTGCACCCACAGATCTTTGTCACGAGGTCCAGCTCTAGTCTGCAGCAGCGGAATGCTGCTTAACGTTTTTCGGGTGCTCTCGTCGACCATTTTAACTAATAAATTCAGTAAATCCTAAAGATCTATTTAATATATTTTAAATAAATATTCAATGTTGTGACCAAAACCAACATCCACAGTCAAGAGAAGAGAAAGTGTTTGTATGTTTTACAGCAACGTGTCATCGTCTTCGCTCAAAGCTCAGCTGTTCTTTTTTTGTGCTTCGCTTCTGTCAAATTCAGTCAGATTACACTTTATGACATATTATAGGGGTACTTCATGCACACTAGAGGCGCTGTTTTCGTAAAGGGGTTTGGACACTGTTCTATCAAACAAGTGTAATTATGAGGTTATGTGTAGTGTGAACATGTTAATTTCACGGAGTAAATAATATATCGTACTTGGCACGGAGTAAATAGTATTTACTCCGTGGTCCTTGGTTAATTTAAATGTACACAGATGTACACATAAAAAATGAGGTTAAATAATATTATTGATAGTATAGTGTCCAAATTTATTGATACCACAAATTGCCACTGAAGGTCGCGCAATTCATAGGCGGGAAGTCATAAAATGAAAGCGCGCAAATTTAAATTGCAAAAACATTAAAAACTTTAGTTATGAAATAGAGCTTATAAGATACTTTAGTCGACATATCGTCACACAGCATAGATATGTGGTCACAATCGGGTTGGGGTCGTTTCACCGAATTACATTTTACCGAATATATTTCACACCACACGTTAGAACGAATTTGTTTTTTTCGTAATAGATTTTGTCGCAAATTTGATTCATGCCAATAAATATCAATTTATTATTATTATTAATATACAGGGAATTATACTTCTATGTTAATATATATAGATTGATATATTATTAAAAAATTACAAATACCGTTTTAAAAAATATTTACTCTTTTGGCTTATTTCCTAATAAATGCAATAGGTTACAAAATGTGCAAAAATGCTCAAAAATAAATGCAGTTTTAAATTTATGATTTCATTCTTACATGCGGAACACTCCGAATTTAGTGTCAGCGCTGGAATTATTAAGAGCGGCACACAGACTTAGTCCAAGCACCTTACGAGTGTCTGCGGGATCAATAATACCGTCGTCCCACAGACGCGCGGAGCTGTAGTACGGTGATCCTTCGTGTTCAAACTGTTTAATAATCGGGGTCTTCAGTTTATCAGCCTGTTCGCTAGTGTATTCTTTGCCGGCACGCTTGTGTTGCTCCTCGGTAATTTGAGCCAAAACTCCGGCTGCCTGGGCCCCGCCCATTACGGAAATCTTAGAATTAGGCCACATGTACAAGAAACGCGGTGAGTACGCTCGTCCACACATTCCATAATTTCCGGCACCGTATGAACCGCCTACAATTACCGTTAGTTTAGGTACATTAGCACATGCAACTGCAGTGACCATCTTTGCTCCATTCTTGGCGATTCCATTAGACTCTGCATTGCTTCCAACCATAAAACCTTTAAAATATTTCTTTAAATTAATTAAAATCAAGATGTGCTTTATGTTTTCCCAGGGATAAAAGGACC
>JAAAKO020023088.1:0-30916 GCA_010015015.2 Bolitophila cinerea | reverse complement strand
CTAATCTCTGTCTACTATATAAATATATATTCACAATGAACTTGTCAAGCAAATATCAAGGGTAACAAAACCGGAACACCATTAACGGACATAAATACATTTACATGAAAATACACAAATATTACATATATAATTTGCATATTTCGTAAAATAAAATGTTATATAGTTGAATTTCAGAAATATCTTTTATTACTGATTTCATAAAAAAAAAAATCAATAACCATTTTTGTCGGAACATTTTTTTATAAGGGTAAGGGTTTTTTATATCTTGTATATATATATTTATATTTTGTAATCTGAAGAAAAAAAGTATTTAAAATTACATAATGTTGTACAAAAACAATATTTTTTACAGTACATCTGCATTTGTTTGTCTAGGTATATATCTAGAGTCGAAAAAAGCAATGACTCGCGAAAGTACATATAATATATATGTAATCAATAAATTAATAATTTCAAGTATATATATATTTATATAACTCTGTTGATCTGAGTGATCAGAAAAAACAAAATCAGTGTTAATTTCTGGTGATGATGATGATCATTTTCTCCTAATTTTATTAATTGTAAACAAACTACATCGATAAGTTAAACTTATCATAATCATCAGCTTACGAAATTTCTAGTTATTTAAATTATCACTTATACAATTATTGTACTTAAAAGTGTTTCCAAGATATTGCGCACGTATATGGTAAAAAGTGCAAGGTTCAATAGAATATTTGTATTCACACAAATAACACAGAGATATATAATTAATTCCGTGACTCCAGAATTTGTTTGTGTTTTTTTGTACATTGTGTAGGTACAAATTCAAAATAATAAACAATTCAACACATGCTTGTGTAATATCGAAAGTAACCGACATTTGGTTTATATATTAGTACGCAACACTAATGCGTAAATAATCCATTTTTAGTGAATCGAATTATTCAAATACATTAATGTGTAATGATAATCTAATCTCATCTGAATTTCAGTATATAATATTAATAAAAAAATAAAAAATTATCATTATGAATTAGGTACAGATTTGTAAATCAGACCTCAGACTAAGTTTTCAATGTATTCATAGGTCGAAAATATTCTGCAAATCATGCCCTCGAAATGTATTGCAGAACCTTGACCAAATAATATATCAGACATTGGCCCATTATTTGTATATATTAGTTTGTAGCTAAAAATACCTATGCTATTTACGAATAATATACTACGCTGGCTAAAACGTATTAATTTTGTAAACTTATTATCATCGTTCAAAATTCTAGAATTCTTTGAGGATAATTATCATAAACTCAATATATGCATATTATGCATACATTCATACATAGTCAACAGGTATATAAGTATATGTGTAATAATTATGTATTTATAGGATATAATTATTTTAGAAGATTTGTGAACCGCCTTTGAGTTTTGTGCTAGTTGCTGAATGACGCGCAGAAATTATGTTCTTCGATGACATTGAAACACCGATTGAAGAAAACCATTCTACTTCTACTACATCACATAATAACAGATATTGTACTTCAGTTTTACTTGGAAAAAAAATATACGTAAATAAATTCTAATATAATTAAATGCATACAGAAAATGACTTGATAACTTGAGTAATTAAGTGCATTGCTTCTTTAAATTGCTTTGTCGTGCATATATCACAAATTATTTGAACTCACTGTAAGCTTTTTAATTGAATATAGCAAGTATATATAATATAATATAAGTATATAGTATATACTTATACTTGCTCTATGTTATGTACATATTATTCTAGATGCTAGCGTCTGTCTGGCGCCAATTTAGGAGTTTCTGTCATTTAATCAATTTTAATTACTCTTGTATGTTTGCAGAAGCTTGATCGTTTGCTGCAATCGAATTAAAAAACGTGAACTTGAAAGAAATAAGTGATACAAGATGAAAGCTCTCCGGAGGTCTTTTAAAAATAATTTAGTATCAAATGTATGTGCAACCAACATGCACCTATGTAATATTTCATATATATCAACGTATTAATAGTCGTTGTAGTATATTGTACATGTACTCTTAATTAATAACGTATAATATGTATAATTAAAAATTACATACGCACAATTAATACACCTGCAGTTTATTATTATTATTGTTGCATGGAAACTTGGACGTTGACAGAGCCGCCGCTCCGGCTGCACCAATGGTTTTAGAGTAAAGTCAACGGAAATTATGAACTGTGAACTTTTCATATTCATATATTCATATACAAATTACCATGTATATTTATAGTTATAAATAGTTTTTAATATTCTTTTAGTGTGCACTTAGTAAATAATAACGACTGAGATCTAAAATAAAATTAACTTTGAAATGTTATAAACACAAAAATCCCAAACAGACAAACAAAAATCATACAGTTTAAATTGCTGTTATAATTTTTCCGCTATGTAAACTTTAGTTTGAGTTATGACATCGGAAGTGAAAAAACGCGAATTAATTGTTCGATTAAAAAGGAAAATAGGTTTTGGAAGAACCACAGAAGTCGAAGAAAATCGTTGTTTTGTTAGAGAAAAATCCAAGGCTGTCGAATCGGAAATTGGCGTCAAAAGCAAGCGAGTATTTAGTTCGCAAAGAACCTAAAAGCACAGCGTCGAGCTAAAAAGTTGAAGTCAGATTTTTTCTCGAAATTCGATTGCTGTGTTATGGACGATGAAACTTATGTGTGTATTGTCAAGATTTTCCTAATTTCCAGGTCAGGAGGTATACGCCAAAGAACGAGAAAAAGTCGAGAAACAATTTAAAACAAAACAAAAGTCAAAGTTTCGCAAGAAGTTTCTCGTGTGGCAAGTGATTTGCACTTGTGGGCTTCGAAGTCAGAGTTACGTTGCAACTAACAACAATAATGGTGAAATTTATGTGAAAGAATGCCTGCAGAAAAGATTGCTGCCATTTATTAGAAAACACAGCAAAGTGTCCCTTAAATGGTGCAAAGACAATAACATCTAAATAGTGCCAAAAGAAGCCAACTCACCAAATTGTTCAGAGTTTCGGCCTGTCGAGAGATATTGGGCTCTGACAAAAACAAAATTGAAGGAAGCCAAAGACGAGAAAGATTTCAGAAATAAATGGAATGCAGTCTGCAAGAAGGTCTCAGAAGCCACCATAAAGGCGCTAATGGTAGGTTTACCGGAGAAGATGGCAGATTTCTACAAACAAAAATGAAATCAAATTATTTGTGTTCACTTATTTAATCATAAATTAAATTTGCTTTTTAAAACTGTTTGATTTTTTATAATTGGATAAGGAGTTTAAAAGTTAGGGCAATTTAAAGTATTTTTTTCGATCTCAGTCCTTATATATTCATAATACTGCATTAGCGGACACTGTTGCATATACATGTTTTAATTAGTAATAAATAATTACGTCTTTTATTTTTTTACAATTGTGCATTCTAGCACCCCCCTAATTAACATGGGGGAGTAAAACATACTTTTTTTAATAATTTGGATTTGTTTACTAATTTCCTGTAATTTCCAAACTTTTTCTATATCTGATTTTTTTTAACTTATTTCAAAGTATAATATTAGTTTTAACTTTAAAACAAAACTGCGCTGTTTAAATTTAAATTCCAAAAATTTCCACTGATATAAGCTTATAAAATACTAACTCGCATTAATCACGTTTATATTAAGTTAAAAAGAGGTTTGGCGAAATCAGAAACAAAAACATCTTCTGCAAAAACAAGTTTCGATAGTGCGAATATGGTGGGTCCCCTTTTTTATTGATATTGATTTTTTAAATTAATTAAATGACGCGAGAGACATAATAAGGCATACTATTTCTAACATGCAATTATGTACTCTCATTAAAAACGTACTTGTTAAATATTTTAAAAAGTGCTCGTGTGAACTTCAACAGGTGAGCGATGGAAAACGAGAGGGTGCGGCCCGTTGAGAAGTTGAGACGCACGTCCATACCTATACATGATTTACATTTTAACAAAATCAATATATATGTATTAGTATATAATATATAGTATATCATAACATGAGTATTATACGTCAGAATCTTAAAGTCTGTTATATTAAAACACTTTTTGGGTCAATTTGATAATAGGTTTTGTACAGCATGACAGCAAACTATATATAATATATATATATATATATAAAAACCAATAAAAACACATGCATACAAAGTTTAAAAAATGTGTATAGATTTCTTTTCAATACGTCCTATTTGGCATATAAAATTCATACGAACGTACGAGACTTTTATTCATAAGATCGGTTTTTATAATGCATTTTTGTTACTGCTAGAGAAAAGAGGGAAAATCATGGTATCATGCCCTTTTAGTCTGGTTAAAAGTCCGATGATACTTTATAACAAAAAAATACAATTTGTGAAACTAAATTTAGGTGTGCCATCAAGCCGTCCTAAATGAATTTCGGTACAATATTTTTATGTATTTTTAAAATCATTTCGTTTTAAATATAGGTATGAAATCGTAGAAACGATTTGAGAATAGCCCTCCTGGTGTGTTTTAAACACATTCGCCTGTATTTACGCTTAAATTTTTTTTAACAATTTTAACGATTTTAGGATTTTAAAAATAACATTTTACATGAGTTGCCATGGCAATAATAACTTAAAATCGCTAAAATTGATCAAATTTTTAACATAAGTACAGGGGATTTTCTGATATTTATGTATCATAAAAAGAAAGAATTTGTTTGACGTAATGGGCCCAACCACAACAAACGTCATAGTGCGTAAGAGATCGTATTTGACAGTATTTTCTATAACTACGACTGATTTTATGTGTATTATGACTGCTGCTGTTACGTAAGAGAATCCCTTACGCAGATTTATGTTTCTCGTAGTATGCCCCATTATTGTCCATTACATGTTTTATACCTTCATCTCATTCAAGAAAAAAATAATAACAATAAATTCATAACTTATTGAAGTACTTAATATTGCTATATTGTAAGAACTGAAAACAATACTTTAAAATACAGAAAAGATTTTATATTATAATTATATAAATTTCGATCATTTTGAAGGATTTAAAATTCGAAAAACTTTGTTTTCCCTATCGCCGAGAATTTATTATTTAAATGAATAAAACAAATTACTAAAACTAAACTGCTTCCAACAAATAAAACTACTTGAAAATTTAATCAATAATTGATTTAGTAAATATTATAAAAGAGCCGTCGAATATATGTTTTTATAAAAAGGACATTCATACTTTTTTTTTTGAAAAATCTTCAGTTTATTGATATTACTAAGAAAATAGTATCAAAAAACTATAAAACACTAACAAACAAGAGTGACACAAAAGCTTATTGTCTATACATAGATATTCTACTATTTTAGTACATACTTTTACTTATATAAGTGTTCATATAATATATCAATTGATGTATTTATTTTATTATAAAACACATTTTAAATACGTATCAAATTATGATAAATCGTGAACAAAAATTAACTTAGTCTTTGGTAGTATGGTGTCTTGAACATATAATTTTTTACTTCTTCTTCCCTTAAAGGAGATATTACGGTTAAAAAAATATGTTATCCCCTCCTGTACATCCTAAAACTTTATAACGTGTACGTTTTTGCGTATCTGCTCAAACGTCTATATAGAGGCGTTTGAGCAGAGGTTGAAAGGAGACGACGATGAGCACTCACGGCGGACGGTCGCATGGATCAAGAGCCTTGGGAACGCATCAGACGTCCGACTATTGTTTTTGGGTTCAGTGTTTTTTTATGTATGTCTTGGGAGGCATCTGCCGACCCGATGCTGCCTAAGCCAGGTTAGGGATATGAGAGAGGAGTGCTGGCCTTAAAAAAGACGGCTGGCGTGTAATTTTTTTGCGAAGCTCCTTCTGTCGAGGTTGTTCCCGTTACAACATAAGAAGAAGAAAAATGGCAGGATGAATGCCCGCTTTAACTCCTGTGAGTCAAATTCGCCATATCGGATTGTAAGAAACTTATTTTTTAATAGAATTCCGTTATCTTTACGCCACTGTAACTTGATTATTATTAGACTTAAAAAAACATTTTTATATTAAAATTATAGGAAAATTTATAGTGTACATATTTTTAAATATGTTAAAAATAAACTTGTTGAATCTCTAATGAATATATTTTAAATATTTCTACATTTTCTGAGCATTTGGCCAACATACTAAAATCAATGATTCTATGGAAATGTACAAAAGTGTGTGTGTAATATTTATAATGTCGTATTATTATATTTAATAATATATATTTATAATTGCATGAAGTTATAGTATATGGTACCCGTATTTTTTATATAACATTAACTATACATTTTTCTTTGTACATATTTGTATATAAATAAATATGTAAGTAGTTCTATTCTAAACAAAGTGCACATGACCCATTATCTATATTCTGTATGTGTACAGTGTACATATTTACTAAATGTCTATGTATTGTGTATACCCGTATACTATACAGAATTCTACCTGTATTGTTGTTTGTGTGCTGTGAGTTTGTGAGTTTGTGAGAATGTGAGAGCATTTTGTTTGCGTGCATGTTCAAATGAAAAATGTGTTGAAAATGTGCGAGACGCTGATGCATTTCATAGACGTTTTGCGTTGCACTCACTCTCTTTCTCTATCACACACAAACTCACACACACACACACATTAGCAAATAGCACATATTTTAGTTTTTAGCTATATATAAAAATATATATCTATACGACGAATTCAATATTCTTTTGATAATTGTGCAATGTGCATAGCTTGCAAGCTGACTGTCATAAAGTGCAATCGATAAATGCGAGCGAGTTTTACTTGCAGTTGCATTTTGGTGGTTTGTGCAGACGCATCGCGCAGCAGCACAACGCATACACGTTGCACGCTCTCGCGCACGCCTGTTTCTCGTCTCTGTGTTCCGATTCGTTCCGAGAGTGTATTGAATATTTGTATATATATATATATATAGTTAGTACTATATACTATACATAGTGAGTGTTTTTTCTCAGTATATATGTATACTTAAAGTAAGTCTAGCAGTTGCAGTATGGATTTGCTCTTGAGCAGTGTTGCACCTACATCATAAATCCCATAAATGTACTTATTTATTTAAAAATGTTTTGATCGTGGGAAAAAAATCACGTGTGTGTTTTTTTTTTGCTTTTCTAGTGTGTATTGTGGTTTGTGTGTATGTGCGGGCATAGTTTTCTCAGTGACAATATAAACAGTTCATTATCAATATATGCACATGTATTTTTAAGAATAATTCATCTATAATTATTCCTCTGACCTTGCCAGTACAAGTGTATGTATACCAAACAAATTTGCATTCAGTCAGATGCCAAACTGTATTAGTTTTTGCTGAGCAGCAAAATATACACAGAAAAGCAACAGTGTCGATATATTATTAAAATTTGTGTATTGTACATTGTAAACGTTGAGTAAGTGTGTACGCTGTGTTTAAATGTATTGTATTGAAATAGTGACACATGTAAATAAGTTTCTGGGCGTGCAAGTGTATAACAATACACATTTGTTATTACGAGTTGCGAGCATTTTTTTTTAATTGAATAATATATATTAGTATCTACTATAGTAGTTCTAAGTTGTATTTATTTATAACGTAGAAGATAATATTTAATTAATATTTAATTTTTAGCAAAAATATATTAAAAAATAGAGATTAGATTGATGTTAAAATATACATCTCTTAGATAAAGAGACGAACGCACGCAGGTCTTAATTTGGACCCATTGTTCCTAAAATTAAAATCATTTTGGTTTTTCAAAAATAACAAATATATTTCAATTATTCTTGTAATTTAAATAAGTGATGAAGCAAATTCAAAGAAAAATGTAATTACTTATAATTTGCAGAGCACGTACAAGAATTTAGATTTACATATACATACGAACGTAATCTACACAACACAAAATGCCAATGATGCATTTCATATTTATATAAAATTATAGTAAACGTGAAAAGTGATTAAACTTTATCTATAAGGTCGAATAATATTTTTGAACAGAAAAACAAAGTCAAGTGCACAACGCGTCAATATGGATGTCAAACTAAAGCCTGTGAACATTGAATTCCAAAAGATTACGTACACGGTGTCCAAAGGAAAGGGTGAGTCTTTATTTTATCAAAATACATTTTATTTACTCGCGCACTCTAAATACAAACATTTTTTTTCGCGCCCATAATTATTTATATTACATTTAATATCATACTTTGTTTTCCTATTTTGTATACGTAAGAGAAGAGTAAACTGTAGATATAAAATAATACATTATTTTTTAGTTTGATTATTAATTTGTTTTCAGTCTATAATAGTATTATTTTTACAAGAGTTATGTGTTTGTTTTGTGCGTCTTTTGAAACATAATTGTGCAAAAAATATAAAATAAGGGTTGGGTACAATATTCTGTATTTCAAAATTCTGCTTTCAAAATTTTTGGATTCCAAAATTCTGGATTTCAAAATTATGGATTACAAAATTCTGAATTTCATAACTCAGTATTTACATTATAGTTTATAATAAATAAAAAATAACAAAAAACACTTATTATTGAAAAATAAAAACATATATATAAATAAACTAATATTTTTCGAAATCCAGTATTTTGTAATCCAAAATTATGTAATTCAGAATTTTGAAATCCTGAATTTTACAAAAACATATTTAAAAAAAAAAACTGAAATTTGTAGGAACAGAATTTAAAAAAAAACCTAATTTACATTTTATTGGAGTTTGGTTTTCAATTATTCTATTGACCTAATGAAAGGGACTAAATGAAAATGAAATTAACTATAAATAGTTTCGTTTGAAAAAATGTATGCTTGGAAGTAATAACCTTTATTAAAAAGTGCTCACTGTGTATTTTCCTGTATTTTTCGTAATTTCCCTGATAACTCTTTGGAACCTTCTTTTGTAAAAATATACGTGACGCTCAAAAGCGCCGAACACATTCTCACCTTCTGATGGGTATTTAAATACGACTACCATTTTTGTCTTCTACGATACATTTAATTATGTTTAGTATAAAAGTATGCTACTGTTTATTATAATTCCCTAATTTAAATAAATAATATAATAAATAATTTAAATAAATAATAATACATACATACAGTGCACCTACAAAATACAAAATACAAAAAAAAAATCAGAAATTTTATCATAATTAGCAAAATTAGAAATATATATAAACCAAATAAAAATAATCAAAGAAATGGCAAATTAAAATTACTAAGAGCAAAACAATTAAAACTGTTAAAAAAATATTAATAGCCCCTTTATCAACACGAAAAATATCGCCATAATTTTATATTTTTCATACAAAAATATATTTTTATTTCCATTCCAATATTTTCGAATATCTGCTGATTCATTTAGGACAATCAGAATTTACATTTTCACAAAATGTTTGCTAATTCGTTCTATGACCAAACAAAAGTCTAAAATAACCTATACAAATCGATTATGTACTTTTGACAAAATAACTCCTAATTTAGAAAATAAATTCCGTATAACCTATAAATTCAATGGTTGTACGTTTTTAATTTCCATAAATTACACATAACATATAATACCAATCAATTTTTTAAAACATGTGCGTGATCCATGCTTTTTCTAGCGTTGTTCATTCACATCACTGCAATTATTCTATTATATTATTTCCAACATAACAAATTTTATATAATTATATCCGATAAACATCAAATTGTCCACGCGATATCAATAATGTTTTTTTATAATATTTCTTTATTTTGTAGTCATTATATTATACGAGTAATGTACTTGCGCACTGGAGTGGACAAATGTATATATTACATCATATATGATGGTATAAAACTCTTATCGTAATGTATAATCTTGCTCATATACTAATTGCTAATGTATAAATAATTCAGGGTCCTTATTGAATGGTATGATCATTTCTATTTTTTCCATAAAAAAACTACTTTTTAATTTACATATTTAATATTATTGGCGCTAATTTAGCGGTAACCTTTTTTAGGTATACATTTAATTTGGTTCGTGATTTTTTGCCGATAATATTTTTAAAGCTCATATACATTTTAAACATCAACTACCCACATTTACAATGTTATGGTTTAATCGAAATGCGTTTAAATTATATTCCCTAACAACCCTCAATAAAATCGAATCGTTTTTCCTCCATGAACACGACAAAGAAAATAATATATTACCGAGCAAAGAAATTTAATTATACATTGTGGATTCGGAAATACGCGTAAGAGCCTTGGTTCACTCAATGTATTTTATATGCATATATACTTGAATTATGCAAATTTGCACGACTATTAATATGTCTTAAGACCCAATGATGAGTTGATGAGTTTAAGTATAGATGAGTAGATCGAGTGTAAAATTCATATACATATATTATAAGTAAATCTATTCAGAATTGCTTTTGTTTGCATCCTGGAACGTATAAAATCATCTGCTTGATACAAACTCATATAAATTCCTAAATTAGCATAAATCAATTGAGGACTAGTGAATTCAGAGTGCACCGTTTTCAAGACAATATGCAAATAAATGATTATTTAATTATATAATATAATATACAATGAATATACCTATATATATATGTACATGTATTTAGTATATATATAAAGTGAAACGCTTAACATGAAACTGGCGGCGTCGTCCGGCGCGGCGAGCGACCGTATATGCGGTGGTAATGAACTTGCGCACGGTTTTCGTTTTGTCGATTGCATAATAATGAGACACGTCAAGTACGACCACTTTTACTTGTTATTATGAATAGAAATTGTGATCGCGCTAGTTTACGCTGTGACTAGACGAGGATTTAGTTGTAGCGCAACAAGTGCGTTTACTACGTATATATAAACACATCTAATCGGTTTTTGAGACGCGTTTGTGCATTTGTGCGTAAAATGTGCGATTAAAGGTGTATTGCGAAGGTCATTGTACTCAGGTTGTTAAGATTGCATGCTTAATTGCATATACGAGTGTTTAAAGTAAATATACATATCGCTCAATAAACGGAAATTTAAAATTCAGCCTCTTGTAAAAAATGAAATTTGAAATTATGAGATAATGGATTTATAAATGAGTAACACGGTATGTAACATTTATTTTGTAGAATTACTTACCTCATCCTCACAAACTTTTTTTTATGGAATTAGTAATACAATATTAATTTTATATTTGAATTTATTTATTTAAATATATATTTATGCACCTTTACTTTATCATTCTGAATTAACAATTTCAGCAATTATTCTACAAATTTATCTTTAAACTTATCCTTTTTCTTCTTCCATTGCCGCTGACCCAGGTTAGGACATGTTAATTAAACTTCAATAGTCGAATATACAAATGACCACAAGAAATGCGATAACTTAAAAAATGCTTTAAATATCAAATATTATTAATTATACTTTACAAATCAATACAAATTTTCTATACATTTTCACAATTTATTTCATCTGTCAACTCGAAGACGAATTTAAGAACCTCAATTAATAAACCCATTAGCAGATCCAGAAAATGTTCTGCGGGTACATATCGTCACCATTGCTGACTAAAATTTTTAGGGATTTTAAAATATTTTTTAACAAAAAAAATATGTTTTTCAAAATTCTGTTTAACAAAATTGAGTTTTTCTAAATGCTGTTTTACAAGATTCGATTTTCCAAAATTGTGAATTATAAAATTTGAAAATTGCTTACAGAAACAAAAAAATATATTTCCGAATTTTGTAATCAAGAATTTTGAAAACGCAGATTTCTAGAATTTAAAAAAATCTAAATTTGAAAAAAAAACATAATTTTGAAAACCAGAATTTTGTTAAAATAGAATTTAAAATACCTAAAACATTTAGTCAAATGTATTTTAAAAAATAATCTAAAAACTCCCTATTGGAAGTTTTTAATCTTTCCCCTTATTGAGCCAAATATTATGAATAAGCTCAGCTTGAATAGAGGCTTTATTTTGATTTCAAGGGGTTGTGTAAGAAATTCTGTATTTCAAAATTCAGTTTTTTTTAAATTCTTACAAAATTCTGGATTTCAAAATTATGGATTACAAAATTCTGAATTTCATAATTCATAATAGTTTATAATAAATAAAAAATTAACAAATAAAACACCCATAATGAAAAATAAAAAAATAAAAAATTGTGAAAAATAATTCCGAAATTCAGTATTTTAAAATTCAGATTTTTGCAAAAAAAGTTTTTTTTTTATAGGAACAGAATTTTGGAAAACTGAATTTTGTGCTGATCTTGATTTCAAGTCATTTCAGCGTTTTTTCAGTGTTTTCTTGATGGTTAAACTTTCTGTCAACTTATGTACTCGTACAATCAATAAAACTCTTTAGGAATTACCTTTTATATAATATGTACTCAATTTCATAAAAAAGACATTTTTATCCACACTCATTAATATTGGTTCGTTAAATAAAGTGTAAATTTCTTTAGGAGGGTTAGGTATCTTTCCGTTCACGAGCATACAATTTAATTGTTTTAAAGTTATGTTTGCGATGGTATGCATACAGAAGGATTTGCTGTTTTCAGTTCCACCTGTTTCTCCTTCTTCATGTTTTTTAATCATCAATAATTTGGAAAGGATTCGTAAATTTATAAATCCATTTTCTGCAATAAAATTTTGACTGCAAATTGCGATTTCTATAAGTTATGTTAAAAATCATAATGCAATACAATTCATATAGAAATTTCTAATCCATTATTAAAAAATTAATATTTTTTAAAATTATAATAAAATAAGTATTTTTAAACAGAATGGCATCAAAAACTCAATTTTTTAAAAAAGTTTAGTTAGTGTATTTTCCCTCGAAGTCCACGATATAATTCAAAATAAATCCGATATTTAAGCACTACATATTGCCAATTTCAATATAATGCCAAAATATAAATAAAAAAACTCATTTTTTTCCATTTTTTAAAATTATTATTAGTAATTTTTCTACACTGGAATTTGAAACCCGGCAGTTGTGATGTCTCCCTCTCTTCTAATTAAAAATGACATACAAAACACGTTTTCACTTTCTTAGGTTAGAAAGCTCAATCTGCACAATAACATGCTATTTTTTATGGGCATTATTATAATGCCTAAAATATTTAGCATTAAAAGCTCTATTTAGTGCTTCGTGATAATTGTTTGATGTGTAATTTCTTTGATATATATGCATGAAATTCTACGTATAAAAAGTTTGATCCAAAAAACTTATATCAAAAAAAAAAATATATATATATATATATATATATGTGTGTGTCATATGCACGGACCTTTTTTCCAATGTACACTAAGCAAACAATTGACAGTCTTACAAATTTTAATGGTTCATTTTGCAGTAACCTTATAACCATCAAAGCTGGTTAGGATAGGATATAAATTTATTAATGGTGATATTAAAAAAACTATGCTTTGTATCCTTAGCATTTTCTCTAGTTACTAGAAAACAAAATTGTATATTATGATTGATTTTTAAAACGTGGATATTGGATATTTTTATTTATTTAAGTACATAAACATTTTTACTCTTATTTTTAGGTAATTCGATATATTTAAACGATTCGTTTTTATTCAGTCTTTCAGTTGAAGTGTTTGTTTATTCATCGCATACATACTAACAATAAATGTTAAAGACAATAATTATAACAATAAGTGATGTATTTTACAAATACCTACAGGTTTTTTTATTAAGCAAGGCAGTTTAATAATGTACGTGATTATATTATTTATATTAAACTTTTTATTGTAATTATGACTGTAAGTATTTAACTTTACACGTAATTAGTTTACTAAACGGCAATTATAATACAAATAGTATCTAAAATAATGTATATTGAATACATTTGTACGGATTATATACCTATTATTTTAAACAGAAGTCATCGGTAATTACTTTTTCAGTATTTTATTAACTCTCATGATAGATAATATTTTTTAAGTAGACCCAACATTGGAAAATGCTTTTATAATGTTAATTTAAATAGAATGACGGCGCGGTATTAATATTTAGTCTCAAAAAGACTTGTTTGTTTTTCTTTAACCATCAACCATTATAAAATATGATCTGGTTCAACGGGCTCTTATGAGGCATACCTATTGAGTGGTCTCTTCATCAACTACTAATTTATTAATTACCATCATTTACATAATATTGATATTCACAACGCATTTATTCCAATAGAAATATACAATGTTCACTGAACATATCCATATATGTATATTATGTAGGTGTTGTTAATTGTACAACATCCATCACATAAGCCATATATATGCATTTCAACAAGTGTAAATCATTATAACTACATATACTTTTATCGGAGATAAATTATGTACATAATTAATAAACTTAAAAAAAAACTATATCAAATATACAGTTGATTCGTATAATTTCCTGATGACTTCTACGGGAACTCTGTATCACCATATGTCTGATGTCGATTAGCCTGGCTATATAAATACTTTGAAAAAGTTAAAAAGATCGACCTTTGGCATCATATATCACGTGCGCGATTGCTTTGAGTTTATTTTTAAATTTTAATATTTGCAGTAGTAATGTTTTGATATTGAATGTTTTTTTTGTATATTGATAAGATTTTATGAGTAACAGTTCGGAATTATATAATTGTATATTATGTCAAACGTGAGTTTATTAAGAAAATACAATGTGTTTAAAAAAGTGGAATGAGGCCAAGTCTAATGGATACTTTGATTACCAAAATTGCGACCGATTGAGAAGTAGGTGTTGTTGATAACGATGAGTTATGAGTTCAGGATGTTTTTAAAATAGGTCGTTACGGATTGGTTTCTTAAGCGGCTATATGATCGAGAGTGTGATTTACCAATAACTTTTCATTTTATATTAAAACTTTCTTGTGAGCTTATATTATTTTACTATTTTTTTGATGTAATATGAGGATGTTTGCGAAGTTGAAACTAAAGTGAGTTATATTATTACATATATTGTCTAAACAAAAACAAGAAGATATAAAACTTTTTTATTAAACCATTATTAAAAAAATGGTATATACTCTTTATTTTTCGTATAAGGAGTGTATATGCCAAATTAAAGATGGATTGGATAAGTGGGTTTAAAAAGTGTAAATAGATATATAGCCCGATAATATATACAAAGTAAAGTTAAAATAATTATTTTAAGTCGTTTATTTTAAATTTAATTCAATAATAAATATAGTTTCCAAAATTAGTATTAAAAAATCAGAAATATTCAGAGTATAGAGTTTCTTTGTATAAACAGCAACAAGATGATATTATAGGTATTAACTGAACACGCGATGACAATTCTAACAACAAATTAAATAAATACATGAAAATTTGAATCATTTAGTATAGTTAGCAACATTTTTATTAGCAATCAATAAATAATCATTATCAATATAATTATATTTTTATTTATTGTGGTAATGTTCAATAATCGTTACATCATTGTTATAACAAGAATATAGCTTTGATCAAATTGCTGTATAATTATCTCAAAACATCTTGCGAGGAAGTGCAGAATTCAAATCACTGGATGCCTATGTAACAACGTGACCACACGTTTTAATAGTTTAGCAATTATTATAATAATCTACTTGTTATCTTGAAAAATATTTTTTTAATGATTTCATTTTTTATTTCTGTACATGTTGGAGTAGAGCACATATGAATATTGTTTTGAGTTGAATACGATTAAACGATATATTAATATAAATATGTTTATATGAAAACATAATATGTTGTTGTTTTCATTTAGATTGTTTGTTGCAATAGTTTGAATGAAACAGCAAAGCTATTTTAATAACAAATTCATTTTTATAAATACGTTTTTACTTAATAATTGTTGTATGCAATCTAAAACTAAAATATATGGAACATAATTTCTTCAAAATTATAAATATATATTTAAGTAATTTTTGGATAGATAAACGAGTTGATTTGAAGGGTTTTTTGCTCTCATGTCCTAACCCATTATTACATAGAAAATAAATAGGACATCCATTTTTTTTCAATATTAGGTTTGTAAACATATTCTTTAGAACTTTGATATAAATAACTTAAAATGTAGATATGTGTCCTCAATGGATCGCCTCAAAATAATAATTATAATAATAATGTCCATAAATTTGTATATACTATGTATGTTATTCATATGTTTGGCTCAACAAATACGACCTAGCTTCCGCTATATTTTATTTGGTCCACCATTATTATTATCAAAAATATTTTATATTATCAAATAATTTTCTGACACCAATGTAATTGTAAAAAATATTAGGCAGTTAAGAGCTACCTGAAAATAGTATCACGTTCGCAATTTTCTAAAAAAATATTATTTTGGAAATAATTATAATAAAATTATGTTTTTTTCATGCAGAAAAAAAGGATATTCTTAAAGGTGTCGATGGCGAATTTCGTTCTGGCCAGCTTACTGCTATTATGGGACCATCTGGTGCCGGAAAATCATCGTTGCTAAACATTCTTACTGGTTACACGTGAGTAATACCTGACTAATTCAAATTAATTATATATAAAGTGCATCATTATAGATAAAACGTGTGTGACATTTTTCTGTTTAAAATGCGTCACTTTAGTTTAGATGTCAGATATAAATTTAATATCATCTTTAATAAATATTATATGGATATTAGTATAAATGCTAATTATAACAAACCCACCTTATTATCATTTAAATGTCCATATTATCATTATAGGAAATAACAACTATATAAAACATTTATAATTAATTATATAATTTAATTGTATAATTTACCACAATATTATTATCACGTAGCGTTTAGTCACAATTTATATAAAATTTTAAATTAAATGTTATTGCGTAGACGTACGGGCGTTAAGGGGGATCTCAACATGAACACATCTAAAGAAGGCGGCAAAAAATACCGGAAACAATGCAGTTACATCTTGCAGGATGACAATTTGTATCCTAACTTCACAATACAGGAGACAATGATGCTGGCAGCCAGCCTTAAAATCGCTGGTGTTAGCATAGAGGAAAAAGAACTGATTGTAAGTAATAATAAAAGCGGTTTTTATTATAGTTTCTAAATTTTAATAAATGTATTATTATTCTTTATTAATATTATATATATACAAACATTAGGGTGGCCGTTAACGATTTAAAAATAAAATTACTTCCCTATCCTTCATATTTTAATTGTTATTTTGAGAAAGGGCTGAAATGCAAAATTAAAGCGAAAACGCTTAAAGAAAACTGTAAACGCAGAAATGTTTAGTTTAGCCTTCTGATCTCTATGAAAAAAGTTTATATGACAAAGAAAATATAAAAACTTCCTAATATGACAAAAACAATAATAATATGGTAAAAAATCGTAAACGGAAAAAATTCAATGTAAAATCTAATGGTGCAGTTATATTAAAAAAAACATTTATTCGATCCTATTTATTAACTAATACAAAATATTGAGGGTATGAAAGTAATTCTTTTTTTAATTTTAGCAGCATTCTTGTAGACTAAGTTCTGAGAATTTTAAATTCTTCCCTAAATGAGTCTTACAATTAAATACTAGGTACAAAGTCAGTAAAATGTATTGTATTTTATATAGAAAAAAATAAATTCTGAACATTTTGGGCATCTGGTAAATTTTGCACCACCAACATTCTTTTAAATCTAATGATGCAGTTATTTTAAATATATAAATATATTTACATGAACAAATCATTCCCTGTTCCTCAAAAATGGGCATAATTCACAGATTTGTTACGGTGTAGTTAGCGCGAGATTATGAGATAGTATATTGATTTTATTTTTTTTTAAAAAAGACAGTTTCTGATCCTTTTAACTTTTTTATATTTCTATCAAATATGTATATATTTTTTTAAATTGAAATATGCGTAAATAAAATCTGTACAGATAACCAGCTTAATATTAAAAAAAAACAAACTAAATGTACGATTTAAAAAAAAAAAAATTTAAGAGTTTTATTTAATGATTGAAAAAACAAATTATTATAAAAGAGATACAAATAAATCGTGTTTTTAAAAAATATTGAGCCCAAAAGAAAATAATTATTATAAAAATTATAATATCATTTAGGTCAAACCATTCTTGAATAAAACAAACATTTAAGATCAGATAGTAAAGAAGGTTTGCGAAATAAAAATAAATAAAAAAAAGATTGCAAATAAGATAGGCCGTTCTCGAGTTTTCGTCTGATGGAAATGGTCAAAGGTCTCGAATAAGATAATCATTTCTCTATTTGACAGAATTCTTAATAAAACAAACTCCTTTTTTGTTTGAAGGTCAAGTTCAATCTAAATACCAGTATTTGAGAGTATAGTGTAAAGACATGTAGTCATACGTACACCAGAGAACGGTATAGGTACATGAACACGACCTTGTAATAAGCGCCCGTCAATTTAATTTATATTATTTACCTTATTATTCTTGAATCTGCAGGTAAAAGTACTTGTGTGATAGCATGCGGTTCGTTTCAAGGTTTTCTTCAAACAAAGACATGATTTTTTGTATCGTTTTTGTATGATTGTTTTCCTCTAGAAGATAATCTATCATATGTTTTAATGTGCAAGCCGGAAATACTGTTTTATAATAATGTTCACGCCTCGGTTCACGCCAACATAGTTATAAATTATAATATATATATATATATAAATATATATAAACAAGAACATGTATTAAAATGTAATCTGTGAAAATAATCAATTCTTACACGACGCTCTACACTTTCAATTTGTCTGCCAAACATGTTCTCATCATATTTACGAGAATAATATAAAGATATAAATGGGTAATGACGACTAATTTACGTGAACATTATTGGTGTATATATTATATATACGTTGTGTATGTTATATTTAGTATATCTACATTGTACATTGTACACTAAAACGTAAATAGAAGCTAGCATATTCAATATACTTATGTTAATCATGTTTGCTTTAAATGTGTTAGTAAACTAAATGTGCACATTATCTAACATACCTATATAATTTTGTGCAATCGTGCGTATATACTATGTTTCGGTTTCGGAATTCGTGACCAATACACTTACATTTTATATATATATACAATACATATTTGGTATTTTGCGTTTCTTTAAAGCAATGTGGTTTTCTTAAAAAAAAGGTTGCTATTACTTCCGAATATTATACCATATGTTCGTGTATTACTTACACTCACTTAAGTAGGTACTCGTAAATTCTTTGTGCACACAATATTATTAGGTATTAGGTTAAGTGAATCTTATCTTCAGCTCATATTTATACTAGAGTGTGGCCAAATAACTGAATATCTTTTATTAATTTGAAGATGATTATTTTGTTGTTATTTTAAATTCCATCTTAATGAATTCTAAAAAAATATAAATTATATATTATTTTTTGTTATTTAGATTGATAACGTCCTGAACACTCTCCATTTAACACACACCAAAAACACAAAGTGTGCAAATCTGTCGGGTGGTCAAAAGAAGCGTCTCTCCATTGGACTGGAACTGCTCGACAATCCCCCAGTGCTGTTCTTGGATGAACCAACAACGTGAGCTAGAACTACTCTATTTTCTTGAATAAAATAATAACTATGTAGGGCATTTTTAAAATTTGCAGAGGCCTTGACAGTTCTTCATCTGCGTACTGTGTTCGCCTGTTGCACAGTCTAGCCAGAGAAGGTCGAACGATAGTATGCACCATTCACCAGCCTGCAGCCACCGTTTACGAAATGTTTGACCACATTTATGTGTTAGCCGAGGGAAAATGCATCTACCAGGGTTCTCCGGAAAATACGGTGCCGTTTATGAGTTCAATTGGACTCCAGTGTCCGCAGTATCACAGTGCAGCAGATTTTCGTAATATACAATAAATAATTATGGTTTATCATATTTCAATACATTTCTTTTTGTTCAGTACTTGAAGTGGCCACTGGCGAGTATGGCTTTTATACAGAACAACTTTCTAAAGCCGCATTGGATGATCGTTGGCGTTTACCGGAAGATCTTATCGCTGAGCCATTGCGTCAAATCGAACAATTTCAGCTGGAGTCAAAGCATCAAGCTGTTCATCGGGTTAACTCAAATGACAGTCGAGAGGCTTATAAAGTTCCTTCGGAATGGACGAAATTCTGGGTGCTGGTGGGAAGATGTCATATACACTACTATCGTGACTGGACCGTGACCCATCTTAAAGTTCTGATGCACTTGGCTACCGCAATTCTAGTTGGTCTTTTGTATGGAGATTCTGGAATAAATGCCACCAAATCAATTGCAAACATTGGTTTTCTCGTTATTGGAGTCGCTTATCTGTGGTACACGACCATGATGCCAGGAATTTTAAAATGTATGCTAGTATTCAATGTTTATCTTCTATAGTTATTATAAAATGTTATTCTTAACAGTTCCCACTGAAGTAGCCATTTTGAAAAAGGAGACGTTTAATAATTGGTACAAGTTGCGAACATACTTTCTGGCCAATTTGCTGACAACAACACCAATTCATGTAAGTTTATAAATTTATTTCAAGATTGTGATCTGTAAACACAGTTCAGAGTTAATTAATTTAACGTCAATATATTCTCGTTCTCTT
The DNA here is from genome assembly GCA_010015015.2 of Bolitophila cinerea. Taxonomy (NCBI): domain Eukaryota; kingdom Metazoa; phylum Arthropoda; class Insecta; order Diptera; family Mycetophilidae; genus Bolitophila; species Bolitophila cinerea. Next base: position 10,325 of record JAAAKO020023088.1, on the reverse strand, counting down.
TCAATTTGAACAAAGTATTTCTCTTTTTAAACAATTACCTTTGACTTTAAATTAGTCATACAGGTATTTGTGTTATATAATATTATTATACCTATAAGATAGTTGAGCTTTTGCAATCAACGCAATGAATTTGCGAGAATAACTTTATTATCATTTTGGTTGCTGGTATTTTAAATTATGACTACAATTATCCATACAACATACATGCATACCAACAGGGTGCAAAACTTTATTTTTTTAATTTTAAAAGAACCATTAAAAAACTATTTTTTATTGTTAGCAAAAACATTCGTTTTTAATAGTTCCTGACTCGTCGTTTTTGGGGAATTGACGAATTTGGGAAACATTTGTTTTTGTAATTGTCACGTCTGGCGAATTTGTACAGAATTTATATTTGCATTGAAAATTATTAGCAAATTTTTAGAACGTATGGATTGTTGCAGAATGCATGTTTAATAGATATGTCACTTGAAATATGTTTGTTTCAAAACTTGTATGCAACAAGGTTGCTATACCTGCTGATTTTTTTAATATCTATATTTGCAACAGATTCTATTTAAATCTTACAAATATAATTTTAATCCAATAATCTGGTTCATAAAATATCATCGATAATTAAAAAAAGAAATCAATTTAGTTATATCTATTTTCTTGTCTCCCTGTATGCTTTTAATATTATTGATAACTAAGCTTATCTTTGGAACACGTAACCGTTATCTAAGTATATATTACATAGTATTTACTGATGTTCGATTCTCTATAGTTACGTATCTATATTCCATTCAGCAATTATCAATCTAAATCCAAGGGGTATTCAGTTTACCTTAAAAATCCGTAGTATAATGTACGCAAAACCTTTAAATGTTCAACCCCTTCGGTTTTCGGAAATAAGTCTTGATTGCAATATGTTTGGTAAATTACCACCAACAATAAAGTTGGAAAACGAAATGAACCGCGAATCTGCAATTCCTCAAGAACCCTGTGTCTACGAAAACTTCTACATGCAAAATTCGTCGGTGTTTGTTTTCGGGCGAGATTCGTGCGTTGTAAGGGCACGAAAAACCAGTTTTGGTACTCGTACGATTTTGAGAAAAAGGAATTCTCGACCAACTACAAAATCTCCTATTACAACTGTGAATAAAAAGTATGAATTAGAAGCCTTCTATGACCATGATACATTTTGGGCACTCGATTTCAATCGTGTTCTGCAAGCCATCACACTTTTTCTGGGATTTGTGTTGTATGTTATATAGGTTTTTAATTATTTAGTTATATGTAATATTATGTTTTTTAATAAAGTAAAGTAACGAAAGTAAATTTTTAGATGTTGTCTTTATTTTTAAAATACCATAAAAAATTGCAGCTAAAACTTAAAAAAAAAAAACAAACAAATAATAAATTTTATATTTTCATGGAATTTCAGATATTTTTCGCAGTATTCTACTCCACGATTGTGTATTTAATGACCCAACAACCTCTGGAAGCCGAGCGTTTTTTGAAGTTCAATTTGGTCTACATTCTAACGACGATTGTGGCTGACGGATTTGGACTAATGCTTGGTTCGATACTAGATCCGGTGGTATGTTGATAATATTAATTAAAACATAACATATAATGCATCTCTAATTTATTATAATTTTTTATTGGCATCTCCTATAGAACGGAACTTTTATGGCGGCCATTTTGTCTGCATTTAAACTGGTTTTCTGCGGATTTTTGGTACTTATTAGTCACATGCCGAAACTAATGAAGTACGTCATGCATCTGTCAACCATGAGCTACTCTCTTGAGGCTCTAGTGCTATCAATTTACGATCATAATCGTAAGCCAATGGTGTGTCCCACAGGTGTGATGTACTGTCACTATAAGTAATTAATACCCATTTCAAAATAATTGAAAGAAAGATATTAAATTCACCAAATTTGTCTAGGAACTCAAAACTTATTCTCCAAGAGCTTGGGATGCAGAAGAACAACTATGAATTTGACGTAGGAATGCTTGCGTTGCAATTAGTACTTTTTAAGGGTCTGGCTTACCTTTTCCTAAAACGTCGACTAAAAGCCAGCAGTTGAGGTGATATGTAGTTTGCTATATGTATGTATATAATATTAAATTATAGTTTTCTTTTCTAAGTTGTAAGATAATATTATTTAATGGGGACACCTAAAAATATACTGCACATTGTTTAAGCACATAAAAAAACAGTTTAAATAAACGAAAATGTAAACTATATATGTGCACATTTTTAAAATCATATTTATATTACATAATGTAATAATATAACTGTCACATAGCCAAATAAATTTGTAGTTATTTTTTATGAATTTAAAAACATTGTACATGTTGTAATTACCAAAATAGTTTTTTTATTAATGTGATATAGAATAAGGATGGTTTTATTGGATTTTGTATTTATATACATAAGTATATATTTTGTAAATAAATAAAATGTTGTTTTTGTAATAAATATAGATGTTTTTATCTGGTTCCATTATCTTTTCAGTTACCAATAACAGGCAAGTGAGGATTTTAATATATTGGTTTATTATTTTAATTTTTGTATTTATCATGAAACAATTTAACGAGATTATGATTACAAACATGTATCTTATAACATTTATTTTTAATAATATTTATTTATTTTCAGCTAAGACTCGGAAATATGCATGTTTAAAGTAAAATAAAAAAACATTTTATTGGTATTCTGCCATAATCAGTAAACGAATTTTACACCACAGTCGCGAATCCCACTGTAAATTTTAAATTCAATATTCTGTTATGCAACGGACTTTTCGGCAACGAAATTTCATGCCGTTCTTCTATGCAACCATTAAAAAATAGAACGTAATTTTTTTAATAAAGCAAACTAGCGTGTGTATTTAAAAAAGGCATGAAAGTCCGTTATACAAATGTTCAACATTGATGTTCTTATTTTTAAATTCAAAATGCAAGAAACTCAGTGCGAAAAATGTCCTTCAACTGTATTTCCGTTTAAAATTTAAATAACTTTAAAAAAAATCAGATCAGACAAAAAATATATAAATTTATCTCTTTACTACGTAAACGCACTCTCTTGTATTTACATATTACGTTGCTAACTTCATACACTAAAGAAAAAATATTTTGTGTGCACGTTCCAATTTATATTGTAGTTTAATGACATGATTGACGTTTAAATTTCTTTCGCTGTCAAAACAATCACATAAACTAGATTTAGTTGAATCACCTTTTTTTGTACGGCTCAATTTTTCAATTCACCTGTGAATTTGTGTTTTTGTGTTGCGTTTACTAGCAATACTAAATAAGACTGTTTTAAAAATGGCAAAGAACACGTCTAGCTCGGCATTTCGTAAAATTGACGTTGATCAGTACAATGAGGACAACTTCAAAGAAGATGAAGTCGATCAGGGTGTGCCTGCCGTGGGTCCAGACGAGGCTGAGATTACAAAACTCTTATCACAAGGAAAGAATGTTGACGCACTGCGACAAGTTCTAGAAGCAGCTCCACTGTCCAACAAAAACCAGCAAGTCAAGGTATTTTTTTAATGTTTAGCTAACTTATGAGAAAAAAGGTCGAAAATAACACATACAAATTGTGTTATCAGGATAATGCCCTAAATCTAATTCTGAGGGTGATTTTATCAATTAAATCGCTACAAATGGACACTGCTCTGGATAGTCTTGTTGAAGCTGATCTCTTGGATGTGTTGATGAAGTACGTGTACCGTGGCTTTGAGATTCCATCGGAGGGATCCAGCGGTCATCTGTTGCAATGGCATGAAAAGATTTTCGCTCGTGGAGGAATTGGCTGCATCAATCGGGTCTTGTCAGACACAAATCGTGCTTAAACTACACATATATAATACACATTTGTTTATGTTGTGAATAAATATTAACGTATAATTAAGTATATAGTTGAGGAATATTATAATATTATAAATTTTGGGTATACATTGAGATTACTGCATGAACAAAATCTGTGGAGCAGACCTTAGTTCCCGTTTGCTATCAAGCGGTAAAGGACAACTACCAAATCCATGAAAAGAATTTTGCGCCTTGAATTGGCATTGGTACGTCTGATTTATGACGTCTTGAGTTGGGTTTACTTTTACAGGGCTTGAAAAATAAAAATTACTATATTCGCCATTGTTGTAGTCTGTTTTGCTGATTTCAGGTGAGGAATGCACGCGACAACAATTGCACTCTGGAATGCCTTGAGCTGGGGATAGGTAGTTTTGGGCATCCGTGGATCCCACGAGAATTGAATTGGATCGTTGTCTCCTGTGCAGTGCTTGTAGATACTGTGTGAGAACCTTGGTTTTTGGTTCAATGTCTGCACTGCATATGATATCAGGTGTAACGTCTCTAACTTCGTGATAAAAAAGTTTTCTTAAATAAATACTATTCTAAAGAATAAATACCTACGATTTGAGTCTTGTTCAAAATTTGCAAAGTTTCCAAAACGATAGTTACTACATGAGTCATCCGCACTCTCTAACCAGTACGTCTTCATGTCACCTTTTCCCTAGAAACAAATTTTAAGATTAAACTGTACAAGATTTTTATTGAATTTAAATCATACCTTAATATGTGTAATACCACGTTCCTTGCACTTAAATCCTCCAATAACATTCAGCAAATTAAAAGTCGTATCAGATATATGGATTTTCAATGCCTCGCCTACACTCTCCATCCTGGATGCTGTGTTTACAGTGTCTCCAAATAAACAATATCTGGGCATCTAACAAGGTATAAAAGGGTCAAAATATAACAATCAAAATTAACATCATATAAACCTTTAGGCCAACTACTCCAGCAACGCACTGCCCCGAATGAATTCCGATCCGAATCTTTAACAACTCTCCAGGTCGATGTCTGACTTCTAATTTAGAGACTTTCTCGCGAATATGCAGTGCCATTGATGCTATTTCGCCCACATGACGAGTTCCATTTCTTACTGGTAGTCCGGATACCACCATATAAGCATCCCCAATGGTCTCTACCTTGTACACGTCATAATTGGAGATGATTGAGTCGCAGCATGTGTACAGATCATTCAACATCTCGACCACTTCCAGAGGAGTGCTCTGTACACATAGCTCGGTGAATCCAATAAGATCACTAAAGAAAATAGTGACACAATCAAAAGATTCTGCTTCGACACGTAGACCCATTTTCAAGGACTCGGCAACTGTTCTGTAATTGCGATTTATAATAATAACATTTAGAAATGAAATAGATTTATATTTAATTTTCTCGAACTTTGGTAACATTCTCAGCAAAAGAGTTTCGGTCTTCTTCTTTTCCTCGGTGAGCAGATCTGTACGCTCTTCCACCAGTTTCTCTAAGTTGTTCGAGTACTTCTCCAGATTGGCGAGCATGTTGTCGAATATATTTCGTTTTCTAATGGGAATCATAATAATAAATATTTAAATTTTATTTTTTATATATACGGCTTTTACAATCCAGACTGCATTTCTTTTAGCTTCACTCGGATTAACCGGATATCAGGGCTGAAATTTTTTTTATGAAATAAAAGTATCATAATAATAATAAGTTTTACCGGATCTCAGGATCTTCTTCCCAGCAAGATATCAAACAGTTTTTCACATAATCTGGGATGTCAGTAAGATGAGGAATTGACGGACGGAAGAAACCTTTAGCTGGTATTGGGTAGCATACGTTTTCGATAATACCTATTTTTAATTTAAGATGTGATTTTAAGAATATAGTTTAAAAAATCGAAATGGCATCCAAATAAATACGTTGATATGAATAGTTGGTAATTCCCCATGGCCCATTTCGACCGAAAATTTCATAAAGTACAATTCCAAACGAATAAACGTCTCCTTTTTGTGAACCTCTGGCCGGCGGATTCACTTGTCTGAGAAGCTCTGGAGCCTTCCAAAGTTCTCGTTTAAAGTTTAGTTTTTCCCTACAATTTATAAATTCTATGTAAAACTAGAGTATTATTAAAATCTATTAACATATTCATTACGATGGTTCTTCTTGGCCTCGCTTAAACTCATGCAATCCAAAATCGCTAAGCTGACACACCCAACGCGAGTCCACAAGACAATTACTAGAACGTAGACTTCCGTGCGAGATTATCTCACTGTCATGCAGGTAGATTAATCCTTTTATAATATCACTGACCAGTGAAGCAACAAACATATTGTCCAATGTCAGATCTTCGTTTACCAATACGTCTTCAAGACTTCCTCGTCCACAGTAGGCACTGAACACAGCCACAGCGCCCTGGTCCACAGAAGCTCCGATAAACGCAATAATATTGTCATGTTGAACCTAAAATTAAAATGGATATTATTGTTGAAACGATTTAAATCTTTTTTAATACCTCTCGCATCAACTTTAACTCCTTTCTTATGGTTCTCGTTAAATCAACCGAACGTTTTCGGATTTGCTTGACTGCTATTATGTTACCACGATATAATCCTGAAATTGAAGTTTTACTATAGAATTAACAATGTTTTGCAGTATTATTATAAATCTCTAGAATACATTAAATGATGATATGTATAGGTTTTTTTTAACTGTCCGATGAACCATTTGGAGTAGGCTTTTAAATGAAGTAGGAATGCCTTTTAAACCTGTTTTGAGTTACGCTATGAAACATCATAGTCTTAAGATAATTAAAAATAATGAGAAATTACTTTTCCAATCTAAAAAAAATCGCAAGAACAGGCCTGAGAGATTTTTGTTAATACAATCTCGAAAAGCTCGACTCGACCAATCTACATACATATTTCTGGATCAAATCTTACCGATGTTTGTGTACGCTCTTTTGGATTTATCTCCATCCGTAATCATGCTGTGTCTACAAGTTTGAACCTAAATTGTATAGAGTTTATATTGAGTCTCACTGTAAAGAAATTTTTGCTATACCAGACTCTTGGTCCTAGAGCACAAGACTTCATTTTCTCTAGGAATCAGCACAACTTCCTTCATTTCGATTTTCCATAGCAAGCTAGCCAATTTCTGTTCATACATGTAATGTCTGTTAAAAGAAAATGTTAATAAGGAAATCAATCCACCTAAAACATAGTTTCTTAATTACTTAATTAGAAAAGCGCACGAAACTGCAAGGAATAGAAACAGTGCAGCCAGAAAAAGTGTTGCAAAAAAAATTTGCAAACGGTTCTTGTGGCAACGCTCTCCTGAGAATCCACATTCCGGTTCTGCTCGAGGAGGATTATTGTTAATCCAGTTGATCTTTGTTAGAGCCTTGAATTCCTGCAAAAAGGAGTTTATAATTAATTTGGGTATTAATATATTAAATTTTGTCCTTTATTTCTACCGGTATAAACGATTGGCTTGAATAGGAAAAATATCCAACAGGTTGCATTTCATGCTGAACCGTTTCTTCTGCTGATCCGTTGAACATTACTTCTTGATATTCAATCACTGTGAAATTGCCCTCGGCATCACCGTTTTCATCGATAAATACCTAAAAAGGATACGCCAAAAAAGTATGAGGAGAACATTGCAAATTTTAATTTTTACTCACATCGAAACCTTGAATTGAATGATAGGTTCGGTTAAAAATCCTCTCCATGATAGCTGTCCCGTTTCGAATGTCACCACCACTAGCTTCGACCTCAGTGGCAGCTCTCGCGTAAATTAAAATTGCATCGTATAAATGAGCACCATAGATCGGAACCTATATATAAAAATATTAATTTATTTTAATTTTATGTTATAACAAAAATTATATATTCACTAAAACCGAACCTACGATATAGAAGGCTGACATTTAAGGGAAAACCTTTCTAAATGTAGGTTATCTCACTTTATTCTAAAAAAATATCATTAAAGTTCGTAAAAAGGTGTGATTATACAAAATTATAGCAAAATACTTGTTTTAAACAACCGATCTATTCTATTTAAATACCCAATTATTATATTAAATAATTTCAAATAAAAAGTGCACCTAAAATAAAATAAATGTGCACCTAAAATAAAATATTGCTCGCCGTGTAAACATGTTACAAGAATATAAATAATAATAATATAAATAATAACTAAAAATCCTTTTGGATTTTTAGAAATAGAGATGTCCATAACTTATGGAAAAGTGAGGGATCATTCTTATTGCGGGCTTTTTCTCTATACCATCTATACCATCAGTCTATGTATCTTACCATTACAATTTGTCCAGCAGGGTGCGTACTAATACAAATAGTTTAACAAAATAATAAAACAAAAAATAATAAAAAAATAGTGAGTCCGTATTCACTCCATAGTATTACAAATTTGCGCCAAAAAGTAATTAAGACGCACGACCACTACCTTCAAATGCAAACCAAAGACGTTATATTATATTTGGCCAAGGTATAACGATGTGAAATAAAGAAAAAGAGACCGGATGAGATGACCGAGCCGAACAACTCCAGAGTACTTGTATGTCGTAATGTACGTAAGTTTTGTCATTCCGTTTTAGTTTCTTGAAAGGTACTCTTAACATTTCGGGATGCTAACAGGGCCAACTCATCTGCTGAATCGTAGGAATTTCTTTGATTGTCATCTTATCATTTTAGACATTCATCACGCATTTGTGTTCTGATTTGTCTATTTTTAAAAGGTGCTTGTTAGTATTGTAGGAACGCGATACAACGAATAACAAAATAAATAATTTAAAATTAGGCATTATTGCTAATTAAAGATGTGGATGAAATATAAGAAAAATCGAATCCATTTTATGAATTTAAATGTATTCTTTTTTAGGAACCTTTAACATATTATTGATTATACCTATACTCTCGCTACTGTAGATAAAATAGTTTGGAGAACATACTTGGTATAATAATACAAATTTTTATTTTATAATATGTTGTTTGATAGTGTCTTCAAAAAATTTTGTTTATGAATAGGGGGATCATATAGAGAATAAGTGAAAAAAAAATACATTACAAAAAAAACGAACAATTTATAACAGTCTTTTTTATTCTTTGATCTTTTCACAGAAATATATAAACATGTCGATGATGATTATTATTGCTTGAATATATACATATATATTTTAAATAATAATAATATTTTATATTTAAACAATAGAAAAACCTATACTAAGAATAAATATATTAAAATAATTAAAAAAAAACATCAAAATTTGATAAATTTTAAATTTAAAAATAAATAATAAACAAAATAATTTAACTCATTTTATGTACATTTTGTAAAATTGGTGAACGATCACAGTATTTAATGAAAATTAAAAAAATGTTTAGTAATCTCATTTTTTTGCATTTAAACACACCGAATTCATGATCCACTTGCTATTTTTTAAAACTCGAAAAAAATAAGTATTTATAAACATGTCGACCATCCAATTTAACTTACTCCATATAATTCAATATTGTCCACCAAATAATTTAAAATCTACAAAAAAAATGTTCACCTAAAAATTCAAAAATGTACTCCTAATTATATAAAAATGTGCATTTCGCGGATATTTATAAAAAAAGATTATACTTTCTGGTTGGTCATTTATGTTTTTGGAGCAACATTTTTTTTCTTGGTGAACACTGTTATTATAAGGTGCACATTATTTTATTTTAGGTGCGCATTTTTTTTTAGGAGACATTTTTTTTGGAGAACAATTTATTTTATGTTTTTTAAGTATAATACCTGTGTATGTATTTCCTTGTGCTCCGGAACGAAGAATGGTTCTCGGCTGGCATACTGACTTATCCGCTCGCAAATATCTCTGTTAAAATACATTTGATATGTTTTGTTGTACTAACTGCTAGTTAAATAAAGACAAATCAATTTACTTGTAATTCGAATTAGATGGGTAGGTCATCGTTAATTTCAAAATAGATCTAATTGATTCTGCGTCTAGGGATTTGCTCTTCAGGTAGGGATCGAGATAATCTGTAGAGTGTAATTAAATAAAATATATTCGGGTAATCAATTGTTGACCATTTTACAAAAGATAATAAACACATCTACATTGTTTATATCAAGGTGTGTTCTGGTATAATCGGAATTCGAAGATTAAATCAAATTTTAAAAATATTTCGCAGACATATGAATATAATATAATGTCTGTGTTTACGTTTAAACGCTTTTTAATCAATAACGTATTGCGACACATCAAATAGAATGCGTTAGCCTTTCCCTCGCGCCTTTGCGATTTTAATTTAACTAATTGTATTGTTATATATACTCTATAGTCTATAATACACTTTAACCAGTAATACTTTTTCAATATAAACGACAACAATAAGGAAAAAAATATATCGGATATATCAATATAACTGGTCTGTGTAATATATAATATATATACATATATAATATACTAT
>JAAAKO020023077.1:0-14636 GCA_010015015.2 Bolitophila cinerea | reverse complement strand
CTTGTGTTTTTGTTAAATAAAATAAGAGTGCTGCGCTTGCGCAGCACATGATTGTTGTTGTATACTGAAAATGTTTTTGGGTCTATTTCATGCCGCCGTTATATTAAGATTATCCTAAACTTAAATTGTGTAATATAAAAAATATTGATCATATTGAGATCTATTTACTTTGAGTGGTAATGTTGAAGTATAAAATAGGGGTGTGGATTACATATTTTAGAATTTAATATAAAAAAAAAATTAAAAAATATATATAAAAAAATAAAATAATAAAAAAAAAACATTTTTTTGAGAATTTATATAAAAAATAGAATATTTAACTTATACTTAATCTAATCTTATTTTAACCTTAATCCAATGACATTTTTTTAAAGTAATGTTGATAATTTAAAGTGAATTATTATATTATATTATATATTTGGTTCACTTGTTTGGCACAAAAATGTTTTTTTTGATACATTTTCTATTATATATTTTGGGCACACATATTTATGGTTATTAGGACGAATTTTGGAACTCTTTGTTTGTTAGCCTCAATTGTTGCTGGGTCCATTCAAGTTTATATAATTATAAAATAATGAAAGAATGCATTGTTAAAATTCATGAAGTGTCAAGTAAAGTTCTTCCAAAAACATATTTAATAATGTAATGGCCTTTTACTAAATGATATCAAATAGTTTTCAATCGTTTTCAATACAATATAATACAAAACTAAAAAAGCAAAGAATACTATGAAAATATTTTTATTTTAAAATATACCATATAAAAAGAATTAAAAATAGTAAAAGACTAACAAAACCTGAAATATTATTTACCATGGAATGAAAAGTTAAAATTTAGGGAGGAGATTTTCTCTAAAGATTACCTTCTTTGGAATTATTTCCTTGAAACACACAACCCCCTCCCTAAAAACCCTTTAAAGCTAGCAATTTTAAACTTTAAACTAATCCGCTTAAGGATGATTTTTCGGAAAAATTTCTTCGTTATATGTGCAAATTCCTCTACATGTTTTTACGATGGATACTGAAGTAATCTAGTAAAATTCTTAATTTTCAATAATTAATAATTATTTTTAATAATTGTTAATCTAAGTCAGAAATTTATACATATAATTTATAATATAGATTTCAAATATATTTTTAAATATTTTTTATTATTATTATTATTTGTGGTCATAAGTATTTTAACTTTCTTTTATCTGGAAACATTTAAAACAGAGGTATTTTTACTTTAAACCCAATTTAATAAATTATTTATAAATTATATTTATTTAATTATTTTTGGTATTTTTCTACAAAAAAACTGTTCGTGGATTAAGCTTTTTATAAAAATCTACGAAAATCAATATTATTTCATAATACAGCAGTAATGCAGCTTCTCTTTGAAACATTTTAGTCGGCCTATTTTCTCGGTTCCTATGGGACACTCGTGTGCGGAGCTTTCCTTCAACTAGAAAATTATTAAAATCACAATTAAAAAAAACACTCTTCCAGAACACTTCAGAAATGAAAGTCGTTGTCAATTTGATTTGATAGATAGATTTATATGAGGGCGGATCCTTTCACGCCGCACGCATGCCGCTATGTGGACCCATTTTACTTCCTCTGTTTTATAATTAACTTCGTTAAGTAAACTCCCTTGAACCATTTTAATCTCTTGACGAAGTTTGCGATGTGTATGAGTCCTAAGAATACTTCAAGACATTTCGATCTGCTTTTGTGTAGAGACGTCCATTTACAGAGGTAGTGCTTAGTGTCTCAATTTCCATTTTGCATCGCCTACATAACGATGAGTCAATGACTCTAATTTTGTAAAGGTGGTTTCTTAAAGGCATAAAATAATTCGCTCTTCATAAATGATGTGCTCCTAAAAAAAAAAATGTGCACCTAAAAATAACACTGTTCACCGAGAAAAAAACAAGCTCCAAAAAAATTAAATGACCAACCAGAAAGTATAATCTGACCAAATAAAATAGCTTTTTTGTGGTAGATTTTCAATTATTTGGTGGACAATATTGAATTATATGTAGTAAGCAAAATTGGATGCCTTTCTTAAACAGTATCCTATTAGAATGTTTGTTTCGTTCGGCCTAAAATACCGTAACAAGTTTCTCCAATGGGGTAACATTTCGGTTTTTATTTTGTGAAAAGTTACCTTCACCTGAGCGACAGGCTATTCTCGATCAGACAGTGTATATAAGTGTGACACTTTCTATAAATTGACTTTCGTTGAGCCATTAATCTCGGACTGGGATTTTATCGTAAACTGGCTTTAGAAATAAGGAAGTTTTTATGTAATCGTTATTCGTAAACAGATATGGCTCTTAGAAGGCAGAATAAAGAAGAGTAAAAATAGATTTTGGGAGTTTATTTATAAGAGTCTTTTGCCTGTCACCCTTTTCTAGTTCTTCTTCTAATCCTAAAAATAAAATATTTTATGTTGAAATATAACAAATTATGTTACGTGTAATAACGCTCAAATTGACCAGAATGTATGTGCATTAAATTATGATCGCGCATAATTATTTCATCATTGCAATCATATAATTGCATGTCCTGTAAACACTATGCAATAGATTCTTCTCGCGTTTGATTGCCCGTTTAGTCAAAACATATAGTTAAATGTTGTCAGTTAATATGTATATAATAGAGTATCGAGCTTTTATATCGACTGCATTAATTTTATTATAGTAGTCAGTGGGTTCTCGTTTATCGTCGTTTTCTAATTAAATATGCCTTTTTTAATTACACAATTACAAGCACCTTCAATTTGAATATAGTTCAAAAGTAATAAAACTTAAATTATGCGGGTAATTAAGTGAGTTCCGCGCTCACAGTCTTTCTGTGTGTGTGTGTGTGTATGTGTGTTTGCGTTCGAGTAGGAATAAAGCTGCTGAACTTGCCGACTTTAATATCGTTTGAATACTGGATAAAGTTTTCATATTATCCATACCCAACTTTTGCATTTTCACGCATTTGACACTATATATATACGTATGTATACTGTATATATAGTATAAAATATACATTATACATTAAATATATAATACTATTAAATTTGCTCAACTTTATCACACCATCTCTCGCTCATTCATGTATGATAATACGATAATATTAAAAGGGTATTATTAATTGATTTTACTTATAGCATTTCCGTTCTTGTTATGGTTTATTTATATATACAATAAACCAATAAACATATTAATTAGTGTACTGTATTAATCCTATGAATTTATATCATAAATGGATTAAAACATTTAGTTTTTAGTGTCCCTATATCATTAGGGACCCTGTTAGATTATTCGACCGGAAAAACATAATAGTATATTTGTTTTCTATATCACCTGCAATGCACACCCCTATTTCTTTAAGTGGGGTTAGATATTAATTAAATAAATTTGCTAGTTTTGGCTTATTTTTAACCTGAACTTTTTGACTAGTAGCATGATTTTATGTCTTTTAAAAGTAATATTCAACTCAATTTTCTATTATTTTTGGGATAATTGCTACTATTTGAATTTTTTGAATAATGCATTTGCATATCTCTACAGATGAATGAATATTTTTCAATCAATTACCATTATTTTCTATGGATTTATTTTTAAGTGAGATAATTAATAGTTTTATATAATGTATGATACTCATATAACACTAAAGTCAAGAATTTCCACTGCTTTTAGAGAACAAGTAGTATACGATAACCGTCTTTGAGTCTCACTTTATTTAATGTTACCAAGAGCATCGAGAAGGCAGTGATGATCAAGCCAGTAAAGGTTCAATTACCGTCTGCAGTGGTCTCGAACCGGTATTGACTGAGCAAACAGACGCATCGAAAAAATTAACCGTATTCAATAAATGCACTCTCGCAGTCTTGAAGATTTTACACCTACTATTTTTATTAAAATTACGTCAGAAGCCGAGGCTAACTGACCATTTATTAAACCATTAGTACATATCCATAAAAAAAACAAAATACCATAAAAATAAAAAAACAATAAAAAAGTAAAAAATAAAAAAAAACATAATTATATAAAAATTAAATGCTAACCTAAGATTTAAAAACAATTATATAAAATAAAAGGCTAAACTGAGATCACAAACCAAGGAAACTATATCGAAACACTTAATATGAGATCATGCATCCCTCGCATGGCTCGTAGTGCAACAGTAATTGTCAGATTCATTCAACAATCATTGCAGAGAGATCGAACTGATGCTTTGCCGGAACACGTCACGCGACATTATAAAATCAAAAAAGTTGAAAAAGCGGTTAAGCTAACCATGGAGCATTGACGATTGTTCGAATCACTTTTGACTGAAACCGTTGTATGATTTCGATATTATAGTTGCATGCAGTACCCCAAAGTAAAATTCCGTATGTCCAAATGGGTTTAATTATGGATTTATAAAGTAGGAGTTGGTTTAAATAGCAAGTTTTGAGTTTTTCCCCATCAGCCAATACATTTTTTGAAGTTTAAGTCCCAGCTTTTTGCGAATAGATGTTTTTTCCAAGTTAGTCGCCGATCCAGATGCATTCCAAGGTATTTGGCTTCATTTGATTGGGGTAATTGATGACCATTTGTAACGTGAACTGATTTATTCTCCATCTGTCCAGCCATTGTTTGAGCTCGTTCACATGTTTTCGTAGATTTTTTTTTTATGCTTCTGTATGACTTCTGTGTGTAGAAAAAATTGCAGTATCGTCAGCAAATGTTGCAGTTTGTGTGTGTGTGTGTGTGTGTGTTTGTTGGTAAATCTGCAGTAAAGCGTAGGTAGAGCATAATGTGCTCAAAACGCTGCCTTGTGGTACGCCCGCTTTAATTGAAAACACTTTCGTTTGTTCATCTTTAATTTTCACATAAAATTGTCTATTTTCCAGATAAGATTTTATAATTGTGTAGAAATGATGTGGTAAGTTTGATTTTAGTTTAAAGAGTAGTCCAGTGTGCCATACTTTATCAAATGCTTGAGATATATCCTTATCTATATATGACTAACGGAACATTCAACAAACGTCAAAGCTAATCTATTTTCGTTATTTATTTACGAGATTTGAGATTTTTGGGATTATACGCCTTTACGACAATAAAATTATGGCGTATCACATTTATAGATGATATTTTTTACAGGCGTAAGAAAAGCTGCTCGATTCGATTTGATTTTTCTTAGACTTTTGCTACAGGGAATGAGGAGTAGAAGTTCAGCCAATAGCCAATAAAAAGGAGTTGCTTTTTCTCTACAGTTAAGAATCCGTCCGCAAAGTAACGTTTTTATACCCCTTTTCCCACCATCATAGCACATGCATAACCGTAACAATATCGATATCGTTGACCTTCCCACCAAATGTCCTTAACAAAAACCTTAAATTTAAACCCTTCTGGATAATTCAAAATACATATGGAACCCTAACCGTATATGGAATAATAAGGCCTGCAGTACCTGTGAGATTGTTGAAATGATTCACGTTTGAAAATATAAAACAAACCACGAACTTACGAATTATCGATAAAAACACGTTCACCCAAAAATATGTATGTGATTTTTATAATAACAAGCAATAAATATTTCTTTAGCCTGCCTACTATTTATCAACATTGATTTATTGATTATGTATTTTATCATAAAAATGTTGATACATAGTATCATTGAAGTATAAACACAGGAATGCTAGATAGGGTACTTATCGATGTGCATGGCGTTACTTGTAATTCTCAATACCATATACATTTTTTACGTAGCCGTGTATCGATATTTTGTAAGAATCCCATCCCAACACGGTATTTCTTAAAATTACCCAACTATTGACAATTATAGTGAACGTATTTCATGGAAACAAAATATTAGATTTATTTCTTGAACGGATTCCATTACAATGACAGATGACATCTGAAGAATTTATGAGGACAGTGGACTGTGGACAGGATTTTTTACGTGTACAATCGACGTTCCACTGACTAGACCACGGAGTTTCGTCACACAACACAGACTCATTTTCCGATTGATTCCACAATGTCTACAGACATGATAAATAAAGAACCATCATTCGGTTACTTAAAATAAAATTATATACAATTGTTCCTATTTAATTTCGTTTTTTTTAGGTGTTGATAAATATTTTACGGATTTACTTAAAAATGATATAAATTTATCTGCTGGTATAGCGGCTATCAAAACGTTGTTGATGGTCCTAGAAAAGACAGACTGTAGGTTTTCCATATATTTTTATATTTATATTTTTATTTATTTTTTTTAATTTTTTATAGTTGATACAATTCAAGAGTTGCATTCAACAGTTCAAAATTCGGTCAAGATCATGCGGCAAACGGATCAACCTATTACATCCGTTGTTTCCGGTTGTGAATTGTTTTCGCGATTTATAACACTTGGAAAATTTGATGACAAAACCATGGAAGAGTGCAAGCAAATTATGGTGCATCGCGGTCAAATTTTTCTAAAGAAACTATTAGAGTCACGGCACATAATTTCGAAACAAGGAGGACAATTTATAACTGATGGATGCGTAAGTAGTATATGAAGTTCATTATCAATTAAACATTTGACGAGGAAATTTTTTTAGCGTGTTCTTACACATTCGCAATCCAGAGTAGTGAAGGAGACTCTATTGCTAGCAGCCAATTCAAACAAGCGTTTTCATGTGTTTGTTACTAAAAGTGACCCTGACAATACTGGCCATCAGATGTGTGAAGAACTTTTGAAAGCTGGTATAGAATGTACCCTTATTCTTGATTCTACCATTGGATACATTATGGAAACCATTGATATTGTTATGGTTGGCGCAGAAGGAGTTGTAGAAAGTGGTGGTGTCATCAATAGGGTAGGAACATACACAATGGCACTTTGTGCTCGGGAAATGAAAAAGCCTTTTTATGTGTTGGCTGAGAGTTTTAAATTCAGTCGACTTTATCCATTAAATCAGCGAGATCTTCCAAATGACTATAAATATCATAAAACCAGTTTGGCCGGTGACATATCAAAAGCACATCCATTGGTTGACTATACTCCTCCCGTGTTCATTACTCTAATTTTTACTGATTTAGGTATTCTTACGCCATCGGCAGTCAGTGATGAACTTATTAAATTGTATCTGTAACATTTTTCAGGGCGTATAAAAGCAATAAAATACACTTTGGATAAAATATGCTAGCCTATTCATATTATTATAAATATTTGTGCCAAGTCAACTATTATTTGGGCAAAAATAGTTTTAACTTTAATGTTTGGACATATTTGGGTGTACCCCAAAATTTCACAGTTTTAAATCTTGCGAAACATAATCTCGATTTTAAAATATCAAATCTATTAAAAAACACATTATCACAATAAAGGTCGTCCGAAACTTCTATAATTATGATAATATAATCTCTCACGCCACCGCTTTCCAATCTGGTAGTTTAAGAGATGAGTTTATCTCATTCTGGGCCTAACAGCTGGATTGATGTCTTCCATTTGCAATACATGATTCCAGCCATCGCAATCTATTGACTTTTAAAAAGTGAGAAATATTACTCTTACCATTATCTGACAACAAATGTATACAATATTGTCCATGCCATTTCCACACTTTGGTCTCCCAGAAAAAATAGCTCATTTGAGTTGTTGTCCGTCAAGGAAGCAATATATATATATATATATATATATATATATATATACCATTTCTGTCAATTTTTCTAATCTCAAAAATTAGCTCATGTATGTTTCTCAATTATATTTAAGAAGTACTCCAGGAAGGACGAATACAAATACCTAACGATTTGTTTTTCTTAGTCTTTTGAATCTTCTTAACAGCACAACAATGAGTCAAAATTGAAACTTGCGCCAGTTCGTCCCTTTATTCCCATTTCATTATAATTAAAGTTAAGATTTGCCTATTTTATTTGGTTGTGCAGACAGCAGAATAGATTTGTAAAGTTGTCGTGTAATCAGGGACTGAGTGAGAACTCTGATTCGAGATATTCGTTAAATTGCTCCGCAATACGTATATCCTTTACTTTTTTGTAAACAGTGCCGTGTGTCGTATCTGCTATAATGCAACAGCTCTAATTCTGCACATTTTTTCTCCTGCTCCTGTTTTTCCTTCGGAGAACATTTTGTCCTAAAGTCTACTCCTCCGTGTTGGCTCGTGTTGCTTCAAGGTCTTAAGTCGAACTTATTTTTAAACATCCCGCGCCATTAAATTAATTAATCCACAAAATTGCCTACCATATGAAAGTGGTCAACCAAATAAATATGTTTTTATAACTGCATTTTCAAAAATGTAATTTTGACATTCTCGTATGCACAATTAAAAGAACTGATTTTAATCTTTTAAAATATTACAAAACAAAGTATTTTTTAACAACTTTACATTCTTTGATGACACACGAAAGAATACAGCAATTTGTTACATAATAAATTAAATAACGACACATTTCGGAATATGCAATAATATGTTTTACACAAAACGTGCAGGTTCATGATAAGGCACTAGAGTACATTCCTGTTTTATGTATATTCTAAATTAAATATAGCTATATCAACGTTGATCCAAAAACTTTAGTGGCAAATACTATTACAATGATTAACAATTATATATGTAAATGTTATCTGTTAATTAAAGCTTCAACGACGGTGTGAATTTCTTCGAAATGGGGTCGATTCTCTGCTTCATAGGACCAGCACTTTAGCATAAGACGATACATTTCTGGCGGTGTGTTTTCTGCAGCTGGCATTCTGTAACCTAGCAAAATATTTGTAAAATTAATAAATGTCGGAAAAAACAATCTTTATTAGCATACCAGTGTCGATTTTCTCGCGGGCTTTAGAATTACTCATGCCCGAGTATGGCGTGTCTCCTTTGGAGAAAATCTCCCATATTAATATACCATACGACCAAACGTCACACAGAGATGTATATTTTCCGAAATTAAGAGCTTCTGGTGCGGTCCACTTTATTGGAATTTGCTTCATACCATCTGAGACTGCGAACAGAGAATAATTAGAAATAGAATAAAATTCAAGGGTTACATTATTAATTTTTCCAACCTATGTATTCCTCTTCTTCGCGAGACATTCCAAAGTCTGATATTTTAACTATGTTTTCAAATCCAATTAAACAATTCCTAGCTGCCAAATCTCGATGAATACAATTTTTAGATTCAAGATATTGCATTCCTAGAAAAAAATAAAAACATTATATATAATTGATGAACCACTTTTAAATTTTAATGAATATAAATTTTATATGACACACCTGCGGCAGCATCCCTGCACATACACATAAGTTGTTTAGAGTTCAATGAAGTGGAATTTTTTCGTAAAAAGTTTAAAAGTGATCCACCTGTCACTAATTCCATAACAATCATTATAGGCTGTTTCTGTACACAAATGCCGATGAGTTTTACAATATTGGGATGATCGTATTGCTTTAAGATACGTCCTTCTTGAAGAAATTTTCGCTTTTGTTCATCTGGTAGTGTCATGCGACATGTTTTGACGGCTACCTGTTTCTTTGAAGACTTTAAGCGTGCCTTATAAACATCTCCAAAATTTCCCTAAATATATATATATATATATAATTAAAAAATATATATTTTCATATTATATTAATATCAAACTTACTCTGCCTATTTTATCTTGTAATATCACATCATCGTTGCTTAACTCCCATCGTTCACGCAGCACCGGTTTTTTTAAAACGGAACCAGAACGTCCAGTTACTGGCGACTCCGATAATTGCTGGTGTACTATTAGTTCTTGAATACTAGGAAAAGCTGGTCCTTCAAATCTAAAGTGCCCTTCACCCGTGGTTTGAACAATAAAATGCTTGTGACCGTTCCAGCAGACGCTCAGCACAATTTGACTTTCTTCGTTTCGAATAGTCTCCCGAACCAAAAAGTCTCCTTCGTATTTTAAAAGACGAACCACTTCTTCTCTTGGCAACACACCATGGAACCATTCTTCCTCATAAAGTGGACGATTCGTTGCTAATGTCATCTGAAATGAAACATGCTTGTAATAATAATTGAATATGGATATATGCAATATACCATACAATGCGGAGGATCATTATATAGAAGCAATACATTTTAAATATAGTTTTTTATGGTAGGTATATCATTAAAATAAATAATGTAAGTATTAATTAGCGCTCTATATAATACATGCTGAAGGGTATATGTTTTTCAAAGACGAATATTCTGTATGTCCAGGTTATATGGCTACCCCATGGCAGACATAAGGTTTTTAACAATTATTTTAAACATTCAATAGTATTTTGGTTTATTTTTTGTCAAAGTATCTACATGCATCTATACATATTAAATATATTATTTTATTTGATATGTTATTCAATTTAAATTGTACAGAAGAGAGGTTCTGGCTGAGAGCTATCCAAAACTCTTAAATTATTCAAAACTTTACTTTTTGTATTTTTTAATTTTTCAGTCCGGTAATTGAAATTTATTTTTAATTTACATACAATACATGTAATCTGCGTCTGCAAACATGAAATACAAGATTGTATTTATACTGAAGTTCAAGATGAACGCAAACATTGACTGAATCAGACGCCTGATGCAGTTGAGCAGGCGATGTTTGTACTCAGTATAAATTCAATATTGCGTCTAATGTTTGATGCAGATTACAAAACTATAAATATAATATATTTTTGTATTTATTTATTTACCACATATATGCTTGATCGTTTTTTGCGAACGGGAACAAGTGGAGGGCATAATTTCTTTGTCAAATCAAAAGAGCAGTTTCGATAAAAAGCACTCATTTTGTTTTCGTTAAAATGTTTATATATTGTATTCACGCAACACACAAAACCGAACGACGCGACGCTCTAAATTTGAATGCCTCACATTGTACAGACACAGAGACAGAATGACTCGACACGTAAAATGCGTGCAGACTAAAATAAGATTTAAAAATAAAATTAGGCATACAAACATAACAAACACATACTCACACACACACGTTTAAATTTGTATATGTATTTTTGAAGTTGTGTTGGCACTTGCCATAAACACCGGAAGAGAGTTACAAAATAAAAATTCAGGCAAAATGGAAATAGACGTTTATAATCTATAAAAAGATATATTGGTTTTACTCAATCTATTTTTTCGAAAACAAATTTTAAAAACATTTCATTATATAATGATAATAATTATATTAAATAAAATGACAATATACACTTTTATAATGTTTACATCTATTTACAAAACAACAACACATACGGTTAAAATTAATAATGTTAGTATAACACTTATAATGTTAGAAATCATCAAATTTTACCGTTGATCCGAGACCTATTGATTGAGTTGACAGAAAACTTTTAATTACACTTGTCGGTGTACCCTTCGGTGTAAGTGGCTCCTTTTCTGATGAATTCAAACTTGATACAGTTGGTTTACGTTTAAACGGAGCTTTTATCATATCAATGACATCAGCTCCTATTTGTAGAAGATACGATGAATTATGTAATTCCTATATATACAGACTTTATAATTTTGGTTAACCGTCACCAACACATAACCATCACAACAGATTTTAAGTAATTGTGAATAAAGAATTTATACATATATGCTCAAATTATATTAAATCATTATCTGGGAGTTATTTTTGAAATCAGAAAATAACTCAGCTCAAAAGTGTGTCAAAAAATTTAGTTCTAAGCTAAATCACATAAATAAAACGGATCTAACACAGTATTTAAAATATATTACAGTTTATTTTGTCTGTATTAGAGCATACATATGCAAACTTGTATTCATAAGTCTCTATCTTATAAAAATAAATAAATAAACATCTTACCGATTCTGTTTCAATATCGGTGATTTCAATGAAACTCTGTTCAACCGAAAGATCATCACATCCGGATGGCAACTCCTCACAACCAACCTCATTAAGTGCAGTTTTTATAATGTCGGCTAATTTCACCATTTGTCTTTCCTGACATCTTAATGTATTTAAATCTTTAGATTGCCTGTATGAACAAGAATTATTCATATTTTGTTTCCTTATTACTTTTAATTAAATTATTTCTCACTTGCTGACATCTTTTCCGGTTCCATTTGTTTTGTTCATGATTGGTGACGATGGCGCCAAAGATCCATTTTCATTTAATACCCATGATTGTTTTTCTTGACACTCTTTAACCGATGTTTCTAAATCGTTCAGTCTAGAGCGCAACCAGTCGACTGTTAAATTGTCAACAGTTAGCGAGTTTGGCTGCAATTTTCCAACAGTGTCCTTGTTTTCAATAAGTGTTTGATCAAACTGAAATATTGTGGGAACCGCCGGCGTTGTTCTGCAAAATGATAAAAAAAAAACATTTTCAAATACATTTTTAATAGTTTGTAATAGATATACGAATAAGGTACTTGTGCTTTTCTGTGAACTCTCTGTACTCTTCGGCAGGATTCACATTTTGCAAATAACCTTCAATCCGTCTTTGAATTTCTTGAAATTTGTCAGCAGTAAAATCACTATGTTGTGAGACTTCTTGTAAAATATTTCGCCTAGAAAATAATGTTATAAATATTTTTTCTTTGTATAAATTGTTTAAAAATACCATAATAAAATGAAACCTTCTTGCAATGACTGCTGATGCTCTAATAGACCCGGAAGAAGTATTGTTCTAAAATCTTTTTCCACCTCGATGGCCTCGCTGATTAGGAGCACATATTCATTATGAGCCAAATGCAACTTCCTACATGCTTTTTGATATTTATCACGGACATCGTCTAATTTACGGCCACCTCGACCAGCTGTTAAAAAATAATAAGTATAAGAAAATAGTATGAAAAAAAATATATTTTTGTAGGACCAATAAACTGCTTACATTTAATATAGTGTTCTTCAAATCTCGACCTCAACATCTTGTAATAGTCGAGATGCTTTTGATACTCATTTTTTTTGCGTGAAACTTCCTCTGTTAACTATGTATACAAAATAGAAAAAAAACACTGAATTAATATAGATATTTTCAATTAAAACAAAACAAAACCATTACATTAGAAAATTGTGCTGCTATTTTAGTGTGTTCTTCTTGGTACACCTTCCGTGCTTTCCGTTTTTCTTGATAGAGATTAGTTAGTTTTTCCAGACACACTGATTCTAAAACTTCTGCGTTAGTTTTCACTTGTTTTGTATATTGATCCCATTCGTCTAATATGCTTCGCCAAGCTTTTGTAATATGGCTGCCTGCATATATGAAACAATTGTATATTTAGTTTTAAAATAATAATAGGTTAAATCATACACAAATAATCAAAAATTCATTATTTGTTATTGTTTAAGATAACTTTTTGCTTTTATAAATACAAGCTCTCAATAGAACTGCCGTTAAAAATATTAACCCATTCCATGGTGGTGGCATTAATCTGTGTGTCAACGTCGTGGCCTATAACGTCGTTTTTTAAATATTTTCGATATATTTTTTGATGGGTAAATGTGAAATGTTGAAATTGGCTTGGATAAAGTAAATAATTTAATTTATGAAAAAAGGTTATGGTCATAGAGTACTATTGACTAGACTTTGTTTTTATATAAAAAAATGACAAAAAATGTTGAGAAATTTGAGATATTTTGTGGCGCCATAATTTTTAAATAAAATTTATATTTAGTAATTGTATCTCGCGGTAGCTATTAGAATACTGTTTTGAAAGTATGTATGAATTGCTTGATTTTCACTTATTTTTTGTTACTATTATTTTATTTTTTTAGATTTGCAAAAAAATAAGAATGAGAGCAAAAAACGAGTGAAAGACTAGCAAAATTCTGGACTATAATTCATGAAAAAACCGTTTCAAAACCACGACGATATTAGGCCACGACATTTTAGGCCTGGACGGTTTAAACCATGACGTATTAGGTTTACGACGTTATAGGCGACTACGATTTAGGCTAATACGTTTTTGACACGACGATTTAGGTATAGGATGTTTTTGGCTACAACGTTTTATGCTACGACGTTTTATTCACGACGATTAAGACCACGACGTTATAGGCCACGACGTTTTTGTCATTCAAACAATTCAAACGATTTAGTATAGAACCTTCATTCATACATGTGTTTCAAACACATTTCTCAGTGGAAATAGGCATATCAGTTTCTTTTACAACTTTAAACTTTATATTTTTTTAGGCTTTGCTCAAGACGCCAATATTTCAATATTTATTAATTGTTTACTAAATGATTAACTAAGTCAAAAAAAAAAAAAACGAGGTTATATTAAGATATTGAACTTTTTTACGTCTATAATTAGAATACTATTTTTTTTTGTGGTAATTATTACAGACTTTTTGAATTTTTTTTGTTTATCTTACTAAACTTTACTTAATATATTGGCTAATCTAATCAAAAGATTTTGAAGATAAATTACTAAAATAATATATTTAAGTAAAAACATTGTTCTATATATATTTTAAATGCAAACAAATATTTAAACTTGTTTTTTGCTAACTCTATGAATCGACATTGTAATCATACTGCTTTTTTATTGAATACCAAAATTAAAAGTAAACTTAAAAAAGGTCGTGTGGCTCTTAAACATAAAGGTACGAACACATGAACAGACAAAATCATGCAGACTATCTGCCTCATGTCTGTATGATTTGTCTGTCCTATTT
>JAAAKO020023066.1:0-14639 GCA_010015015.2 Bolitophila cinerea | reverse complement strand
ATGAGGTCTTACTTGATTATCCCTTGCACGGCAATCAGCATGCCTACCAAACTGGTAGATCAGTTGAATCCGCTTTGAATAGGCTAGTGACGAGGACATAAAAATCCCTAGACGACAAGGTAATGGCCCTCGGGACATTCCTTGATATTTTCTAGCAAGATTTTTGGAATTTCCATTCTAATTTTATTTATTTTATCACTTTTTATTATTGTTATGCATTTTTTGCTGGTAATCTATAATCGGTTTTTGTTTTTAGGCTCTTATAAAAGCCAAATACGTTTTCCTGGCATTGCGTACATGACCAAAAATATTATTAAAAAAAATTGGAAAATTTTCATGCAACAATAAATTCTGCATATAACAATTAGAATTCTACATAACAATTAGAAGTGTTTTTTTAAGTTTGGACGAGTTGATTTTAAGTCAAATTTGATAAAGTTGTATGAATTGACATATTTATTTGATGAAGACATGAACAAAATATAAAATATATATTTTTTGCATGATATATGAGGAAACGGTTACCGCATAACAATAATTTTTGTTTATTTTTATTGCATTTATAATATGTTATAGCAACATTTTAAAATAATATCTGCTTTATAGGCTCAAATATAAAGTGTAAATTAGGTTATTTTGTGTCCTTTATACCGTATCTCGTATCATTTATTTTTGATTATTATATTGATTTTTTTATTTGAGTTTGTGTTTACTATTATTTTTTTCTTGTAAAAAAAATATATTTGTTTTAAATTTCAGAATTTTGATATTCGTATTTTTCTTACATCATAACATACTGTCAATAAAAAAGGTACACCGTCGTTTTTGTTCAGTAAGCTGGTATTTCCAAAATAAAACCGTTTTAAACTTGTTAACTTTATGTTAAAAATATCGCAGATTCGAATTTAATAAAGCTCAAAATAAGGTTAGAAATAATACCTTAATCTAATAACTACCCTAACCTAAGCTTTAGTACTGAGGTATATATTTAACAAAAATCGGTTCACCACTTTAAACCGCTATTTGTTGTAGGTAAATTTTTTTTAGAATTTTTGCGTATTTTTATTAATTCATATTCATATTTTCCAGTACAATATTATATTGAAAACGAAATTCATACAAAACGATCCAAAGTTCATCCAAGTTTAAATTTATTAATGTTTATAAAGACTTTACTTTTCAGGACCGGTAAACCGGGTGTAATATATAGTCATTAAATTACCATTTTATTAGCATATTTTGCACAAAATAGTGGCTTGCTAATAATTTGTATTTTTTTATTTTATAAATAATACATACGAGAGCATTGACAATTAGAATTATTAAAACATAAAAGCAGAGCTCTTCGGTGACATTTTGTAAAAAAAAATTAAGGGTGAAAAACGGGCCTTGTACTTAATGTTTATTAAAGGTTTTTGGTTCCCTGGTGATTGATATAGTTGATTGTGATTGGACATACAAAAAGGAGGTAGCCCAATATATGTTTTTAAAAAAAAAACAGTAAAAAATTGAAAATTTAATAGTGCTAAATCAGGACTATTTTATTTATGAAAAAAGTAAGTGAATTATTAGTAAAAAGGGTTTATTTAAAAATATGTGAAACAGTGTTTTTTTAGTTTAAACATAGACATTTTGTTAGTTTCATCTCAATATTTTCTTAGTTCTTGAATTTGTGATTTTATTAGATAAAAAAATCAGTGTCTTTTTGTAAAAAAACATTATTTTCTTCATTCAAACTAAGTGATTATGTAAGTGAAAAATCATTGATTTTCTTGAACTCAGATTTTTTAAGTTTAAACTCAGTGATATTCTTCGTTCTAACAAAGTGATTCTTCAAGTACGAATTCATTGATTTTGTTAGTTTTAACTCACTGATTTTCTTTGTTCAAACTTATTGATTTTCTAAGTTCAAACTGATTGTTATTCTTAGTTCAAAATAAGTGACTATATATTTATAAATTGTCGATTTTATTAGTTTAAACATAGTGATTTTCTTAGTACAATATCATTGATTTTTCTTAGTTCAAAATCAGTGACTTTTTTAGTAGAAATCGGTGATTTTCCTAGTATATTTTTAGTAATTTTCTTAGTACAAAATGATTTTCTTAGTTCAAACTCATTGCTTTTCTTTGTTTAAACTCATTGATTTTCTTAGTTCGAACGATGAGATATTCTTAGTTCTAAACTAGTGACTTTTATAGTACAAAATCGGTTATATTCTTAGTTCATACTCAGTGATATTCTTTATTCAAAATCACTGACTTTTTTGTACAAAATCGATGATTTTTTTAGATTAATCTTAGCTCTTTTATTAGTTTAAACTCAGTCATATTCATAGTTCAAAATCAATAATAATTTTGTATAAAATCGGTTATTTTCTTAGTTCAAACCATTACTGAATTTGACAAAATATAGTACAAAATCATTATTATTTTGTTTCAAATGCGTCGAATACTTTATGGTGCATCTAATTCTTATGATAAAAGTTCCAAATACTAAATTAGTTCTTCACTTTTTGACTTTATTAAAACAAAATGAGTATCTTTTAGAAAACAAATCGATGCTTTTCTTGATTGAAACAAAGCGATTATCTTAGTGAAAAATCATTTATTAACTTAAACTAAATTTTTCTAAGTTTAAACTCAGTGATATTCTTAGTTCTAATAAAGTAATTATTTAAGTACAAAGTCATTGATTTTGTTAGTTTTACCTCTTTGATATTCTTTGTTCAATCTTATTAATTTTCTAAGTTCAATCTCATTGAAATTCTTAGTTCAAAATAAGTGACATTTTAGATCTAAATTGGTGATTTTATTATATTAAACATAGGGATTTTCTTACTACCAAATCATTTATTTTCTTAGTACAAAATGATTGATTTTCTTAGTTAAAAGTTATTGATTTTCTAAGTTCAAACGCAGTGATATTCTAAATTCAAAATAAGTCACTTTTTATTACTAAATCGTTGATTTTTTTAGTTTGAACTTTGTAATTTTCTTATGACAAACTTATTGCTTTTCATAGTAGTTAAAGTCATTGATTTTCTTAGTTCAATCGCAGTTATATTCTAAGTTCTAAATCAGTGACTTTTTGAGTACTAAATCAGTGAATTTCTCAGTTCAAAATCGGTGATTTAATTAGTTTGAATTAAGAACTAGAACTTATTACCACATTATTGATTTTCTTAGTTCAAAATTATTGATATTCTTTATTCAAAATCTTTTACTTTTTTGTTCAAAATATGTGATTTTCGTAGTTCAAGCTCATTAATTTTCTAAGTTCAAACAATTACTGAATTTGACAAATTATAGTACAAACTTAGTGATTTTCTTAGTATAAAATCATTTATTATCTTAGTTTAAAAAGGAAATTTTAATGAGTATCTTAGTACAAAAATATTTTTTTAGTTTAAACGCTGTGATATTATTAGTTCTAAACTAGTGACTTTTTAGTACAACATCGGCGATTTTCTTAGTTTAAACTTAGTGATTTTCTTATTTCAAAATGATTGATTTTCTTAGTTCAAACGTAGTGATATTGTTAGTTCCTAATCAGTGTTCTTTATTACTGAATGGATAATTTTTTTAGTTCAAAATCAATATTTTTTTGTACAAACTCGGTGGTTTCCTGAGTTCAAACAACCACTGAATATGACAAAATATTTTGTTTTTTTTTTTAAATGAGTCAATCTTTTTATGTTGCATCTAATTCTTATGATAAAAGCTCCAAAAAACCGCGGATTATTTTCTTGTTCTTTTATTATTTAGTTTCTCTCCATGAAATATCATCGGGACTAACTAACGCAATTTAGGGTAAAATACCTTGTAAATACTATGAACTGCGTCAATTCCAGCAGCAGCAGCATCTGTACCAACAACAAACACACACACACACACACACACACACACATACACGTTGATGCCAATTACCTCAATTTAATACCACTCTTTATAAATATTCCCTAACTGATCGCGCGCACTGTGCAAATAAAATAACTGATTTATCTGAAGATGTGTCAGAATGACGACGCTAAGATAAAGAACCGATACAATAAACTCAAAAACAACAACAACAACAACAAAAAACAAGACATACTCACAAACAGAACACGCGCAGATTGAAAGAAGAAGAAACCACCAGCAGAATAATGAAAGAGTTGAAAAAGCGAACACTTCAGAAGTACGCGCGCTCCCTGGATGTATTTATATATATATAAATATACTTATATGCTGTATTATACAAACATTGATGTACCATCATTGAAACGCGGAGCACGAGATGATGAAGCGAGAACACCTGTGCACTTGGATTGAGGTTTCGGTATGTACTAAATATATACGTGAAACTGTATATATCATATACATATATGTGCTAATACACGCTGCATCGCGATCTTACAGCACCGGGAAATATACGCTGCAATCTTCTTATACTCCGCGTCCGTCCGTCCGTCGTCGTTGTCTTCGACGTTGTCTTCGTGGTCGATCGTTCGTATGATATATGACTTAATGTTCCAGTTAACAAAATAAGCAAAAAAAAAATAATAAACTATATATATTAAGTGAACGCCGATGAAATACCTGTATTCTCTGTGTTGATCAGAGAGTGCGTGTCGATAATATAATCGGTTGCACTTTATAATAATAATATTTGGTACGTAATTCTCGGTTGACGTGGAGAATTTTTTAAAAATTCTCACGAAAAACTGAATCTTTGGCGGCACGCACAGACGTCAAAACAAAACGGCACTTTCGTATTGTACTTTAAAGATTTTTATTTGAATGTGTGTGTGTGTACCAGGAAAAACAAAACGCATATACATAAATCATGTTTCTGCAGTGCCAGACTGGCTGGCCGATTTCTATGCATATATATACAATATATACAGTATATTACCCATGTAAGCTCAAAAACGCATATATGTGTGTATGCATGTATGTATGTATTATAGTATATAATTTGTATTATATTCAGTGGAGTCAAGCTGTCTGGCCAAGTCTCGACCTCTGACACATTGTGTTGAGTATAGCCCGCACTAGGTTTTCGCAAGACGCTCCGCTCGCGCGCGCACACGCAGCAGTTGTTGTTGTTGTGGTGCTGGCTGATGCTGCTGTTGCTTCTGCAAACCGGGACAGGCCAGCCGTCGCGTCTCACAAGCATTTCAAAACCAAAAGAGAAGAAAACAAAAAGTGTATCATATTCATTGTTATGTCAGTGTATTGTGTATGTATGTATTGTATATACATGTATTGTGTGTATATATAAGATTGGGTTCAAGTACCGTGGAAGACGACCGACCGACCGACGCGACGCTACGTCTATTGATCCAATCCATCGGCCATCGACCATATGCGCGTGGTGCGTGTATTATTATGGTGCAAATACCGAATCTGTACTCTTCATACGAAAGAGATTATAATTGTATACTCTGGCTATTTGAAACGTAGTTCTGGAAAAAAGAAGAAGATTTGTATAGAGAAGCCGCAAAGGAATGGAGCACAATGATGCGTTTTGACACGTGCGCACGCCACCTTTTTATGGGAAGATACGATCATATCGGGTGTTCATGTTTTTATTGAATACAGGATATAATGATGTAAACTCAAGGGATTATTTAAGGCAAAGCAATTACTTGGAGTTATTTTTCAAATTATAAAAATTTAGACTCATTTCATCATTAAACAGAAGAGGAATTTCCGAGACACAAAACAGGCTTCTTTCTATACATAGATCTTGTGCTGAACATAAAATAGATATAATTATATATTATATATTATTATATATAGGTAAAACACATGTTTATTTCTTACAATATCTGTATACACTCCATAAATAAATTAAAGGAACACCTGGTTATTAAACGGAAAATGGCGAAGCCTGTAATTTTTAATTAGGATGACAACGATGCATTCCCTGTGAAATGTCGCACGTTTCGAAGTCATGTTTTAATTATTTGGTTTTTATTAAAACTTTTTTTTACTTTTCGATATTGGGTGATGCATTACGGCCAAAATGAAGTGTGGTTTTGAAATTCTATAGAAAATAGATTAAACTTTATTTTTTTTAAATATATTTTTAATGTAAATATTTGTTTTTAAATATCCGTTAAAAATTAAACAGTAATTTAAAAAATGCATATTTAAAAACCTTTTTTTTGGCTTCAATATATTATTATACATCCTACTTAAAATAAAGAGAGTGTTCTTTTTTGTTTGGCTGCAATATTTTTCAAAAAATAAACTATATGGATATTTTACTGTTTTTTAAAAGGCCGGTAAAAATAAAAAAATAATTTTAAAGAAATGAATATTTAAAAATATATATATGTAATTTTAAACATCCAGCAAATAATTAGGAAAGTGTTAGTCTTTGTTTGGCTGCAATATTTTTTCATAAATAATCTGTATGGATTTTTTATTAAATAAAATATATTTGTATTAAACATTTTATTTTTATTTTTTAAGGAAATTTATTCTATTTTAAATAGAACTGAAATATAAAAATAAAATCATTCCATTAGTTCTTTCAGTGTAATTTTTTAAAACCAACGAATTTTTTAATGCATATAATCTATTAAAATAATAAAAGTCAAACAAAAAAACCTCATTCCTCATTCAATAAAGATTGAACCTTGTTTTGATGACCGGTAACAGTTTTTTTATTTATCCCGTTATTGAGTTACATACTAATGCTAACGGCAAAACTTCTATTTAACACAAACTTAAAAGTAGTGCAGTAGGGTGGAAATATTTTTTTTATTACAAATAATTTTATTGTTAAAATTTGAAAATTTTCTTACTTTTAAAATATTTTTTAGTAACTTTAGGTTTTTTAACAGGTGCGCCAAGATTTAAATCATTTTTATGTAAACAATGTTAAAATTACACAAAAAAAAACATAGTCGATATTGCACTTAGTTTAATATTTACAGCACTTTTAAAATATAGAAAACAGAGTGTTTTTTAATTTTTGATGTGTGACGGTATAGTTTCGGAGTGTGGATTTCAGCCCTCATTCAATACATTTAAATGTAATTTATGTTATGAAAAGTAAGCTGAAACATAAAAAATTAAAATGTTTTAATAAATTCTTTAAATTTATTATTCTTTAAAACTATAAATTAGCTCTACATTTTTTTATTATTATTATTCTACGATACATATTATGAAAGTTATGATACTTTTAAGTTTGTTTGTACTAATTTCCTTTAAACAAATGTAAAACCGTTTAGAAAAAATGTAGAGTTACTAAAAATGCTTTTAAAGGTAAGAAAATTATATAACTTTAAAAATTAAAATTATTGTTTTAAAAAAATATTTCCAACTGGTGCAGTACTTTAAAGTTTGTGTTATAATGTATATTTCACACCGTTAGCATTAGTGCAATGATTCTCAATAACGGGATAAATAAAACAAATGGTTCAATCTTTATTATGCACTCCCTATTTTTTCTGTATGTCATCCTAATCAAAAATTAAAAGGCTTTAAAAAAAATACATTTTCCGCTTTGTAACTAGGTGTTGATTTAATTGTTTTGCGAAGTGTATATATTATATTAACGTTGATGCGTTTGTTTGTATCAAATGATCTCACAAACCATAAAAGATATCCAATTAAAAATTTACATAGGTTCGGTTTGAGCTCATTTGGGTTTTTCTTTTTTATTGTACCATATACCGGATATGGCGTTGGGCGTTATTGTCAAGTTATTACCAACATTCTTATATCAAACTTGCGATTGGCCTGTAATTCATAATGATGTATGTTTTCCTTTAAAACCCTAAAGATTTATGTTTTGTTACATAAAATCGATATAACTGAAAATATTTTACACGTATCAAGATCCTCTATTAGATTACACAAAAGAAATATATTTATGTATGTATATATGTATGTATGATAAAGTTATTAATAACCCAACCAGTCAGTCTATTATACGACCACAATATTTTTGATAATTTTTATCATAATGTCGATGTGGAGCATATCAATGTTATTATTTAGGAAATTTTTATTCCGAAAAGTATTCCTTCAAATTTATAGATTGTGTTATTGAAGAAATATGCTCTGTCCATCATAAAGCTTATATAAACCGTAACCGTCAACGATCCAAGACATTGTAACGAAACCCAGTTTAGTTGTTAAAAATAGATATTAAATGTCATAAAATAATGTTTCCATACAAATGTAACCAAATAAAAATAAAATAAATTAAAAAGGTACCTAAATATAATTATGCGCACATGACATTTGTTAAGTGGGCGATTAAAAGCGATTTTGTGAAAAGCGAAATATTTTTTACCCTCTGGGCACAAAGATATAAAATTATAAAAGATTTTTTCTAGATTTTTAAGTATTTTCTTGCATTTTTTCAATTTTTATAAATTTTCAAGTGCACTGAGCTCACGATAAACAATTTTTTTAAATACTAAAAAGGTAATCAATTTACAACCTGAGAATAAGTAAAATACCATGTTTTTTAAAATCAGACCATTTTAATGTACATGCACGAAAATGAACGCAAATTTGATATTGTAACATTTTGGTAAACATTTTTTTTGGTTACACAAATTTATTTATTGTAACTAAAATTTATTCATGGTAACACACATTTTTTATTGGTACCAATAATTTTATAACACAAATTATATATTTTGGGACTACTTTTTTTAAAGGGGACGATTAATTTTAATCCTTTATAAATAAACCTCAATTCCCTTAATTCCCTTAATTCTTAAATGGAAATTTTACGGATAGCATACATTGGTGACAAAAAATGGTAAATTTGTAAAAATCTACCGATTTTAATTTTCTTTGCCATAAGCATAATTAAATCTCAAGAAAAACTTTTGCAAATATTTGGGTTATACCTTTACACGGCCAAGTGAAAAACAGACTTTCATTGAATGCGAGAAAAATTAATCCGGAAATAATGATCGTTCTTTGGGAATATAATAAATAAAAAAAACAAAATTTTACAATAAAAATATATTTTGATTTTAAATAAAAAAAATAGTTCAAAATATTTGAATATAAAATAATATACACTCTGTAAAACTATTTTCTGTTTAAACCAAAGCATTTAAGGCCGAAATTATTCGGATTTGATTCTAGGTCATCTGGAAAGCTTTATATAGCAAATGTGTAAAACAAGAGAGGTTTAAATCAGATAAGAAAAATCTATCGACGGTCATATATACCAAGTGAAGTTAAACGAATGATTTAAAAAAGTTTTTGTTGTGAAAAAATCCAGCATAATTAAAAAAATATTTTGGGATTATTTTTTTTTATGCTAGGATATTTTCTAAATTTCAGTTATCTAAACCTAGAATACGTATATATATTTAATCTGTTTGATTAAAACATCTTTTATAAATTTTCTTATCAGTGAGTATAAGCTTTTTAGTAAACTGTTTTATCTAATAGAAATTTATTTAGAAATAACTATAAAAAAATGAATGTAAATTTTAAAAGTTTTTTTTTTCGAAATAATGAAAATTCTATTTTTCTTCAAAGAATTTAAATATTTGAAGATATGAAAATATTTAGAATTTTTGCTTTAATTATTAAATATTATATTATATTTTTTTAGATTGTTTTAGATCGGATTATTAAGTTCAATTATGTTGGATGAATGCGTCACCAAAAATCATAGATAGCAGGCAAAATATACCTTGTAAAAATCTCTCATACTTTATTTTCTCTATTTTTCGCTTCTTTTTTGTTAAGAAAAATATAGTGATGCTATTGCGCAGCATATTTGTTGTGTACTGAAAATGTGTATCCATATATTTATATTATCATTTCAGTTATTTGATTTCTATTGGCTTGATAGACAATTCTCATTTTTAAGTAGGATGAATTGGTTTTTTACAGTGGGAATACGTAAGAAATCGAACATTCAATATCGATAAAAATAACGTTGAATTGGAAAATTCTTCCATTTTAGTATGTAAACTGATTTTGTTTTCTTATTTTTCCAATTCAACATTTATTAAATGATCTTACAATAAATCATTAATAATGAAACTTGAAATAATAATAATAATTTATAATTTCAGTTAATTTATAATTATTAGTTTAAACATATAAATAAATCAGTAGATAGATTATTTACCCTTTTATACTTCAATTGGTTTAGTTTACGTAATAAAATATGTTATACAATGTATCCAAAATATTAAGTTTTAAAAATATTTGTTTATAAAACTTATTGATTAAATAAACTTGGAGAGATTTATGATTTGTATCTTGAAGCTTTATGCAAAATTTGATGAAAAAAGTTGTTTGTAGATATTTTTTATATTTATCATTAGATTGAAAAATTAATTAAATTTACTTCAAATTGAGTCTCGATTGAGTGTAATCTTTTGTTTTGTCTCCTCTGTGCCATCTTCCAAAGTAGTATTTAAATTTTGCCTTTTAAATAATTTAAATAATTTTTCCTTTTTAAATAAATGCCCTAGCTCGAACGTAATTTTCACAAAAAATGCATCAATATAATCCACGACAAATGTCATGATACTTGTATAGCTCCGATAAAAAAGCTTTCAGAGAATTACAGAGGGGTCAAAACCAACTCTGGTCGTTTGTCCAATATGTATTTTATATCAACGTAATTTTATAGATTTTTAAATCTCAACTAAAATTATTTTTTTAATAAATTCCCTATTTTTTGTTATTTATTTAAATCATGAGTCTCACTTAACTCATGATTTAACTTGTTAAGATTTGGCTAAATTATTTTTTTCATTGATACATGTCATCATTATTATTGAAAATCTGAAGTTTCAGAAAAATCTTTCAGGCCATAGCCTGAAATATCGCCTCGTCATTCCATTTTTTTTTTGTATTTCCAAAGACGTTTTAATTTATCATCCCGCGCAAGACTGCTGTCTAATTACCTCATCCCGGCGTATTGCAGTGAGCAACGCTGAGCTGATTTACCGTACGACCGAGGCGAGTTTGACAACTGAATAGCGCCCGATCGTATCACAATAAATAAATATATCGAGTGCATTTAAATAAATAAACCGTTTTCAAAGTGAGGCAATTGCAGCGAGGCACTGTACAGTATACCAAAACATATGCACCTACTCTGAGAAATAAATTTACGAGACACATATATATATGCATACACTTACACACTCGCCAGATGTACCTAATTAAATTTTATTAAATCCCTTTAATTGCCCATTAACCGACGCGCAATAACAATATTCATAAAACTTTCAATGCGACCGTTTCAGAAGGGCAATTTTAAACATATATTCTATCTATATATATACACAAATATTTATTTATATATATTCTTGTAACTCAGGCATTAAAAAACGCATTCCATATCGCGATTGTACACTTACTTACATCTTAAACTGTACTCGCGTATAATAACAATAATTGTGCGGTCTCAGGTATCACTGGGAAACTAAAAGCTACGCCAAGACGAGCGATGCTGCTCCCATATTAGTGTGCATATATGTAGTATACAATATATATATATATATATACGCATATATATAGTATACACTTAAACGTGCAAGCTGCAAGGTGTGGATATAAGAATTATGCACGCTATTTACGAACGAGCAATTAGTCTTAAAATAATTGAGGAAAAAATGGTTGTTACAAACACATTAAATGGTACATATTGTATGTATATTGTATATATATATATATATTCAACTGTATAAAATAAAGCTCCATATGATGATGGTGTATGTATGCATATTGCATATATGTATAAACAGAAAGAGTATATATATGTGTGTGTGTGTGTATATTGAGGCTGGCCTGTAGACCTCATCGAATGTTGTTTACTTGTTTACAAGACGCTCGAGCTCACTCGAAAAAGAAAGGAAATCATAATTTCCCTAACAGCAATATTAAAAATAATTACACCGAATGCTGTTGCACCGGCTAATAGATATATAGTTAGTTCTCTGTGTTGTATACATATTACTATATCGTAGTTAATAGCATATTTATGCGCGCGCATGCACCGTATGTGAGTGTGTGTGTGTGTGTGTAAATGTTGGTGCACCTCGATAGTACACACATTAAATGTAATGGTATTTTAAACAAACAAAACGAGGCCTCTCGTGACAGACAAACGGTCTGGCCTGTTTAGGCTATCTTGAAGTGGTGCAGAGCGCCTTACGCGTGCAACCATCAGCCACTTGGCCTGTTTTAAGCATTGAATTATGCGTGTGTTTCATTTCAAAATGGATATTGTAACTTGAAAGTAATATCAGGCATGCTACAGACGAGATAGACATGGATTATTGTAAATGTCATAAATTTAATGATTGGTTTTGATTACAGTACATTTTGAGGAAGTAATGGCCAGAATATTTGAATAACCAGAAATATCAATTACATAATTTAAAATGCCAACTTTTGAATACTCTAATAAATAATAATTATGATAATATCGAACGTATAATATACAATAATCAAACAATTTAAAAAATCCAGAAATACTAGAATATCCCAAATTTAAAAAATATATATACAGATCTTGAGCTTTCGAAATATACTTTCGGCTTATTTTTCCTGTCAAATTGTTTATTGGCTGCGGCAATGGCATTTCCAACATAGTCTAAAAACATTACTTTGACTTGGATAAGTAAATTGATTGATTATCTGTAAATATTAAGTAATGGTTAAAAAGTTTAGTCCTTAACGGAAATATTAGTAAATTTCAGACTCTTACATCTGTGTTTAATTTTCATTAAATGCAATAGAGATCATGTTTTTTTTTAAATTAGTATTTTTTTAATAAAATAAAGTGAGCTTTTTGCAATATTACTATATATTTACACACATACCAACCCTTCAGTTAGATGTATACAATAAACTTTGCCACTTTGTCCTGTGTCACGATAGTATTTGAATGAAGTTTTAGGGATTTTAAATTCTTACAAAATTCAGAAATAAACAATACAATTGTTTCTGTAAACTTATGTCCCAGTGGAAGTTTTTAATTTAAGATTATACCGCAACTCCTCAATACACTTTAGACAGAGTTCAGAAAACAGTCAAGAAAATATAATTGTATATTTTGATATATTTTATATTTTAATTAGTTTCCTATCAACTTTATAGAAAATATTTCATAACTTCTACACAGATGGCGCCATGTGTGCGCTTGGTTAAACTTAGAGATAATTTCCTCATTATTAAATTAATCAACCCTTAAAAACAAAGGTTTTTCATATAAATTCTCTTCTAATTTTTTCTTGGTAATTGTAACTAACTTTGACCACCCCTAACTTTATTTGGGCTGCAAAAGGTTAAATGTAAGGAAGCAGATACAATCAAAAATAGTTTGAATTTGGGCGCCTTATTTATATTTAATTTTTCATCGTCTCTTTTAATACCCGCTTCCTCTCACTTCTCTCTTGAAAATGTCTAAACAAGTTATTTCACTTGTGAGCGAGATATCAAACTTTTTTTTTCAATTATTTTTTGTTCCTTTAATTTTCTTTTGAAAACCATTTTTTATTTAATTTTGACTGAATTATGTTTTAATTTGTATACAAAATCTAAATTTGTAAAAAAATATATTTTTTAATTTTGATAGTTCTTAAATTCATATTGACTAAAATCCAGTACTTAAACCAAAATAACGTAATTTTTTTGGTTGAAAATTTGGTTATTTGCCCTAATCTCTTTTAAGAGAATCCTTTGGGACCTCTGAAATGAAAATAATAAATGGGACAAAATACTACGCGATAGTACATACATTTTTATGTATCTGAGAAAAGATAGAAATAGAGAGAGAGAGACAGAGAGGAAAACGAGAGTGAGAGAGAGGGGCATAGAGAGACAGGGAAAGATAGAGACAGATAATCGGAGAAATAGGAAGAGAGGGACGTAGACATAAATAGAGAGTAAGAGAGAGAGAGAAGAAGAGAGAGAGGAAGAGAGAAAAGAAAAGAGGCGCATATATTTAAACATATTCTACTCCCTTATTTCTTTCTCTCTGCTTCTCTTTCTCTGACATTAGTTTGGTATGAATCTTTCATTCAGTTTTGAATAACTGATAAATTTTTACCTCTTTTTTTTTAAAAAATAGTATTGGACAAATTTATCTTACGTAAAATGTCTTAACAATATACTATTTAAGCAAATTGAATAAAATATGAGCAATTTACTTAAAAACTTTCCAAAATAACGTGTTTTCAAGGATACCCTGAAAACAATATTATTAAAATTAAAATGTGTTGTCCTTTTTGGAACTTTCGCCTCAAAAAACATAAAAAATCACCTATTTTGGTGTAATCTAGTGAATTATAAGTATTATAACCAAACAATATGAAAACATATAAAAAAGTTAGCCTAAAATTAATTAAAACTTCATCTTATTTATTGTTTATATTAATATTCTATTTTTTTTACTTTGCAGATGTAAACATTCAGCTTTAATTGGCATAACGTGTCTTTGGCACGCAATCCGGATTCCTTATATGCCCATGCCACCCACACACACACACACACATATACAAATACACATAAATATATAAATTAGTTCAAAGGGACAGCATTCAACCACACAACATATGCGCCCTCATCAATTATAAACACAGAAAAGAAGGTAACTGTACACGCGCGTGTACCTTTACTACCATGCAAACA